>BGZK01000971.1:0-236571 GCA_005406025.1 Eumeta japonica | reverse complement strand
AAACGACTGATCTATCAATTTTTTTTTACGAAATTTATTATTATATCATTAATTGACCATACGCATACGATTTTTTTTGCCTGTCATTCCCAAGCAGGTGAAAAATAATTTATCCAGAGAATTATTTTTTTAAACGGCAGCTTCGTATTTACTACCGAGTAAGGTACCTTATGCACATGCAGTACATTATGGCAATGAGCCTCGGTGTGTCTTTGAACATACAACTGTATATAGTGTAGTCTAATACGACCATATACGGCCTTTAACTGACGAAAAATATATTTAAGAGCATCGACGAAGTAAAGGAGAAAGAATAATTGTCAAAAAAACGACATATAATAGACCGATATCAAAGTCAATAGAAAGGAGGAGTAGGCAGATGCGTAACTAGCGCTAGGCAAATTAATCTTTGTACGTGCCTTAGGAAGAGAGCGCCGGTAATTGTTTAATTTAAATTTCTGAAAATATGGTTTATTTAAAGAATTATTCATATTTTAATAACATTTCTTTATGAAATTTTAACTTTTCTCCATCAAACGTGAAATATTTAAAACAAAAAGGATTTTGGTTATTTTTAATTGGATGGATATTTAAATGGAAATAAGTCACGATCACTAAGCAGTTTAGAAAAATTAATTAAGTGTAATTGGTAAGAAATGTAAAATTGCAAAAAAATAAAATAAAAAAATCACGAATTGTAACTTTAAACTTCCAATAACTTTTGAAGAAGTGGATTTATCAAAAATCTAACTGATACTTTTTTTGTAGAGTATACTTTTAGAATAATGTGCCGTACGAAATAGATGTTGAGAAAAAAAAATTTGGAATTGGAATTGTAAATTTTTCAAATGATTTTTCAAAATGTCGTAGTTTGTATTATTATTTTAGTCGATTGCAATAAAGTAATGTAGTGCTTATATATTCCAAAAATAAATATTTATTGTCACAAATATGGTAAAATAACACTTGCTTCAAAATTTTTTCGTTATTTAAAATACTTTATTATGATGATTATATATTCAAGTTGTTGAAGAAACATTAATTTATTGTATTATTATAGATAAAATATTTTTGACTCTATAATTCATAAATTCTATAAACGCTTTTAAAATTTTTCAGAATTAATATCTATCTCATTAAGTAAACTGTTGTCTACAACAGTTAAGTTTTTTTCGTTTTCTTTTTCTAACGGTATCTCTTCTTCTTCTTACGCTTCGCCTTCTTTTGAATGTGTCTCTTCTTCTTCATTCCTATTATCGTCATCTTCGATAACAACGAGTGTTTTTGAAGTATTATTGCAGCTTTCACCATGACAAGGCTTACAAAATTCATTACATCTAAATTTTTTTTTAGCAGCTACATCTTGCCGATGCGCAATTGGTGATGCATCCACAAAAATCTGTAGAGCATACATGAAATGATTAATATATATATTCAG
Source organism: Eumeta japonica (assembly GCA_005406025.1). Classification (NCBI taxonomy): domain Eukaryota; kingdom Metazoa; phylum Arthropoda; class Insecta; order Lepidoptera; family Psychidae; genus Eumeta; species Eumeta japonica. The sequence goes on along the minus strand of BGZK01000971.1, from coordinate 235,133 downwards.
TAGCATAATAATCAACTTATAAGAAAAAAAATTATCGGAATAAAATAACACCTTCTATGTGGATAATTTAGAACGAATGTTTTTGAAAGCCAGTCTTCCTGTATTAATCCTAGCACAATTTTAATAACGTTACCCGCATTCAGTATACAGTATTTACTTCTTCACCATCATCATTTCACTTAGAAATGTCATACCTGGGAGCAATTGGTTACATTTTGTCTAAGAGTGGGATTGAATATTTGTGGTCAATTTCAATAAACGCAGCTGATTCAGTGAAAAATATAATGGTTTAAGAAATTGACAACTACACTTACAAAGTTTTAAACAAATGCAACTTTTTCTATGCATGTAGATATTAGCAGTATGCGAAATACACTTAAATCTATTTGCACCAAATGGCGAACCTTGAGTTGATTATAGACCTACTTGAATTTGGCATACTGATAATGTCCACTTTTATGGAAAAATGGTTACATTTGTTTAATTCCTTGTCGGTGTAGTTTCCAATTACTTAAACGTTCATTCTTGAAATTGATTTCTTGGAACGTTTGCACTGTAATGTTTACAATTTGACAGCCGGAACCGGAATATTCCATATCCATAATCCGGAATAACCATATTACATATTACATGTAAAATCAAACTTCATCCTACACCAACAGGATTAAATTTTATCTGTTGCCAATGAGGCCAAACGTCATTCGTCACCAATCTAGATAAATGTCAACCGTTACAAAAAAGGACAAATTTCATTGATCACCAAGAATTTTTTTTATCTATGAACAATGTGGCCGTATTTCATTAAATACTTACACGGCTAATTCGTTTTTAGGGTTCCGTAGTCAACAAAGAAACCTTATAATTTCGCCATGTCCGTCTGTCTTTCTGTCCGTGGTTTAGCTCAAAGATTCTTAGAACTAGAAAGCTGTATTTTGACATGGGTATATAAATTAATCACGCTAGCAAAGTAGTAAAATAAAATCTTAAAAGATTTTTTATAGTATCTTACCTATATGTAAAGTTAGGATGATTTTTTTCTTATCTACCTCAGGTTTCATTGAACAGGTAAATATATTGCGAGTTTGTAAAAACAGTTTTTCGATTCAAGGATCCATTTGCGAAATATTAAGCTACAAAATGCTATTTCCTTTTATTCCCGGCATGTGCACATAACAAAGTTAAAAAAAAACCTTTCACAGTAAAGTAGGCTTTACATGTTAACAAGTAACAGTCAGCTAATTTATAAAATCTATTTGGAGAAGTAAAAAACAAAATTTCGTGTAAATTCCGCCAAAAATTAATTAAATGAAGTTATTAGCTCTTTCATCATAAACCCCTTTTTATAGCACATTAGAGGAGCAACGAGCAGGGGAGTCATCAAAGGATAGATGGTCATTGTTGCCCATGGACACTCGCAAGCCTAGAGGAGTCACCAGTATATATATATTGCCGGCTTTTTTCGTAATAATAGGATATGTGATGGAAGGGGGATTGATGAAGAGGGAGTAGATGATGGAGAGGAAAGTGGGCTACTGTGACTCTCACTCATTGAACGGAATGCAAGAGCAGAGGTAATACAAATGCACGACTTCATATTTTGTAAGAGTGTGGCATTTCACCGTTCGAGCCAGTCCATTTTTGTAGACTGGCATAGTAGACTTGTGGCTGCAGCCAAGTGGGCCACAGTGTGACTACTACAGTAAAAATCTGTATAAACGAAATGCTCCTTTATACGTCCGCAATTGACCGACAACTACGGAACCGTACACAGCGTGTTGTCCGATACGCGCCTGGCCGGTTTTATATGCTTATAATTTCTGAGCTTTGAGAAGCGATCGCAGGGTTTAACCAAAGTCATCGCATAACATCATATAATTAAAAATTAATTGAAGACTCACGTAACCCGCCGTTTTTTTGCGGGCAGTGAAGGCGTGTGGACTACATATTAATTCGTATAATGAATGCTCGACGGGAGCTTAGCGTTCGTGTATGAGTTAGTGTGATGATGTCACCACTAATTGGAGGAGGCCTGAGCGACGGTTAATTAGACAATGCGGGCTGGAGCTCTCATTACGGCCCTCCGTCTAATTACTAGAGAGAACAAAGCCTTTGATTTCTCCGCAAAGATGACGAAAATCTGAGACATTTCGGTTAGTTTCACTAATAAGCAAACTGTGCCTAACAACCGGTTTCTAATTGAGGCGTAATTTATTTCATGTTCATTACCGAGGAAAAAAAAAATACGTTCACTTAACTATATCAATTTTATATTCCTTTTATTTACTACGACAAAATGAAACATAATTAAATGTCATTATACATACACTGATACTTATTTGAATTAATATTATAAAAACAAACTTCACCTATTGGTTCTCAATGTGGATTACAATCTCAGTGTTATAGGTTGTTAACCTTATATTGTATACAATGTAAACTGATTCAGTTCTATTTTGCTTTTATGAGACTATTAAATGTCGACTTCGAAGTTATACCAATTAGAGATTGGATTTGGGATATGAATTTATTTTTTGTCATGTTTTATACTTGTTTACAATATATTGTATAAATTAGTAACAAAATTAACTAAAAGTTGGAATAGAGGACAAACAAAACGGATTTGCACGCATCATAACGCACATGAGTACACATATATCAAGAAAAACACTACTTTCACATTCGATATTTCTAAAAATCTTTATCCTGTTTAATGTAAAGAATGATTGAAAACAAATTTTTCATAAAGATTGGAATTCCTGTTTTCATAAAAACAGGAATTCCAACCTCTATGAAAAATTTGTCCGGTATTTAGTTAGATAACGACCGAAAAACTCATATAACGGCAAGATTTTTTCAATTAACTTCAATACGTTGCGAGTAATTCGGTGTGGTTTGTTTATAAAAAAATGTATTTGTAAACAAACGCATACATGAGAAGGTCGATGGTTTCTTTTTTCCCACCAGTTTTTGAGGATAGTTTTATTGTTTTTCGTTTTACTTTATAAGTCAGCCATAGAATTTATTTCTAATTAAAAATTCAATGAGGGGTACACGCTTTTACATATATTTCATGTTATAACGAAAATATCGTCTAAGAAAATAATTATTATCTACGAAAATTTTTCATACTATTATACCCTTACATCATACAATAAAGAAAAAGATTACGATGTAATACTTAGAGGTCACGTACAAATCGCGAAACTAAATGTTATAGTTTTAGTATGTTTCCCTTTTCTTATATTAAAAAAAACCCTCTAGTAATTTAAAAAATAATAAAAAAATAAAATATACAGAATCAATAACAATGAGATTAAATAGAAAGTTAGGCGACGAATTGATTATTTTAAACCAGATCACATTTTATTTAGAAACTACAGTGTTTTCATTTGTATGTGAGAATAATGTCTTGTTTTGTACTATCGTGGAAATTAAAATTAGTAAACAAGACCTTTAAGAATCCAAAATTATTGTTTCGTATTAAGTTAAGAGACAACGTTAATTTTTGGAAGGTTATAGACGGCGAATGAAAAAGTGATCATGATGTATAAAAATACTCTGTCCAGTTTAATATTTGGTTGTTGCAAAAAATGTTCAAATTATTTCTTTGCACATCTTTATGAGATTTAAAAAGTGATAACTTGTGTCCGATTTATTTCTTTGAAAAAATGAAATCAAATTAAATCAGCCCCCGATGTCGCAAATGGCGCCTAACAAGTTTCCGGTCGCCGGATGTCGCTAGTTGGGACTGACGTGATCACACTTTCGTCGTAAAATGTTTTACAATTTTTTTCCTTTCCAAATGAATCTAAAGAGAATAAATGTAATAAATACATATAATTTACTTTCATTTGAATAGTTTGAATCAATAGTTTTTCAATGGTACTCAATGCTACCATTAATTTAGGCGTCTCGTTCTAAAATAATTACTCTTTTTTAATTTTAATTTTTTTAGGAATCCATGTTTCGATTTGACTATTTCTAATCGGTATAATGAGACACATTTGTGCAATATTAAAATAAAAATTACTATTGTTGATAACATAGGTAGTTAATAATACTTAAAAATTAATATCCATTCAATAGTTGTTTCTGTCGACAAATCGCAGCATTATTCCCTATACGTGTCTATAATAATCAAATAAACATTTGAGGGTACCTATCCCTTTATTTCCTTAGAATCCCATCATCAGATCTTAACTTGGTGACTGTGGGGTCACCTTGAAAGTATACCTACTCTTTCAAACAAAAAAAATCCAAATCGGTTCAAAATCGACGCAGTTATTGCTGAACATACATAGTGAAAGAAAATAGATAGACGATTTAAGTCGATTGGAAAAGTGCGGTAGCCCTCAACGGGTATTACCGCGAATTGATAAAAAGTTCAGTGACAGGCACGCTTTTTCCGTTTCAGGAGCAAAAATGAAAACATTGGGAAAGTTTTAATCAACAAGTAAAACTGTCCACCTGTTCTGTTTCGCCAAATAAATGAATATGTTCTAATTATTACTCCGTATTACAGTAGGCCGTAAAGCCTGTGATTGTCGTCCGTTACCCGAAATGCAGCGGGACGCAGTTGTGCCTAATTAGATCGGCACACTCCGTTCCGTTCTCGACGTTTATAGCACATTAAAACCACTTGTGTCATCAAAAGCGTTTCGTTGTAATTTAATTTTATTCACATGGCTTAAAATAGCGTTAGAACTGTTATGACCCACATATATATTTCGTTTCTTATGATACTTAATTCCTTTTAATAATAAAAAAAAAATACATTAAGCATCTATATATATATATATATATATATAGTATTTCATGGAAACTTATTTTTTTTCTTTTTCTTTATAGTTTAGATTTACTTTTTGTCCCGATTCTGATCGGTTTACGAAGTTACCGTTTGTCATAAATTGCTATTATTTTTGTTAATGTTCGTTCAATAGGATCAGAAAAAGAAGTAGACCGTTCTCGGTGGTATACAGGTCTAATTCAACAGTTGTTTTATTACTACAATGAACATAAAAATTAAACGTTGCTCCATTGATCTCACATTCACATAAACCTGTTAGCCGATTAAGTGACAGCTACCAGGACACTCCACTTTTTGTATTTACTTACTGTATATTACTTACTGTAGAAACTCACAATAGGAACAATTAAAACATTTCTTACGAATAACGGTTGTGTTTCTATTATATTTTAGTCATAAATGTCAAAGTTTTGAAACTAAATAATTTGTAATAGACTCCAGTGATATTAATCGTTCGACGGTTATGCTTTATTACAGTGCACTGTTATGTAGTGTGGTGTTATGGCACGTTTTAATAATTTTAGTAAAATGTAAAAATATTGGAAAGTTTGCTGAAATTCCCGAAATTTTAACAGATGCACAATAGTCTATCGTCAATTCGTCGGTATCTTTCATTTCAGAATAAACTTTTAACAATTTTTATAATAATTTATGCAATTATTGATAATTATACCGTCTATTAGGTTGGGAGATACACAAGCAATTTTTCTTTTATAGTTGGACATAAGTGCTAATCGTTTAAGAATATGTTGTGTCGCACTTATTTAGCTGTTGTTCGTCAGACTGGTTTCAGAAACGAAGTTTGATAAAATAAGTATGATTCTATAATTTTTATATGAAAGATAATTATTTAACATCACAACTTTCTCAATATATCGTATTTTTCTTTGCATATCGACGTATTTTTTCAAACCGAATTCAATTATAAATCTAATGTGGTAGAGTCATGCTGTAGTAAACTTGGCTCTAGTAAAAAAATATCTCACTCTCACTGAACACGGACGTGAAGTAGCAGCTTTTGCTGTTGTGTTTCGTCTAGTGAGTAAGAATTCCGATGGCTCACTCCCGCTCTCTCCCGTCTATCCTTATTCCCCTCTCAAGAGGCCGGCACCGCAGTGGTGACTCCTGTAGGATCACGAGTATCCTTGAGCGACGGTGACCATATATTCTCTGATCGCTCATCGGCTCGTTTGCCTCTCGACTATACTATACATAAATAGATACATCATCCAAATTAAAAGATTTTAAAAAAAGAGGGTTTGATTATTACGAACCAGTGCTGGTAGTAGTTGATATGTGGTAGGTAGTGCTAACAATAAATAATTTAGTTCGTAACACAAAGGTAGTTTTTTTAAAGAACAATTCCTTTTTTTGAGATTGTATTGGGAATTGGGAACAAAAATTATTATGAAAAATAAGTAAACATTGGGAGCAAGTACGAAAATATCGTATTTTATTCAGCACAGGAACGAAGAAAGAGTTCATAATAAAAACTTAATAGTCCGTATCCGTATATCACGGACCCGAAGCTGCGATTAATTACCATGTAATTAATTTCCCGGATGAACCGACGTAAAACAACTTCTTTATTACAACAAGCTAAGGAGGCGGTGCACACGCGACGTAGACGGGTTGTCGCATCAAATCAGCGAAGTCGCGTCGCTCCGGCGAAATCAATTAGGCTTGTTTGCGAGCTGGCCCAGTAAATACCGCTATCTTTAATTAGAATCGCTCTCTGATGTATGCCCACTAGCCGGTACGATGGACGACTGTTCGCTAGAAATTTGTGTCTAGAAACTTAAATTACACCCAGCAAAAAACATGTACGTTAAAAGGGTTACTTCCTTTATAAGATTACATTTGAGAGTGTTCCTATTTGTTCACAAATGGACGCCTAAACTAACACGCCTGGGTCATTTTATAAATAATAAGTGCAGTTAGGTGGTCCGTGCATAACTAAAGATATCTTTGCTGTATTTTATTTTTCTCTGCCAAGGGCGGATTGCCAGTTTTAGAGTCAAGGGGATAACACATACGAAGTTTCACACAGTATTTTCTTACAATAAGTGTAACCTAAATTCCCTTATTATGTCAATATCAAATTCGAATTCGAAGCAGGAAGCTTCAGCCTATTCATTTTGTGTTACACTGATGCGCGCGCATCTTAAAATTTCACTCTCATGATTTTTTCATAACGCGCCTAAATAAGTATAACTACAAAAAAAATCATAGAAAAAAGCCTTAAAATTTGTAATATTTATTTAATAGAACTAGAAATAATAATAAAACACGACATAAAAATCGAGCTTGTTCTGAAAGGTAGAATTCGCCTCAAAAATACATTTTTCGTTGTTGGACTGTTCTAGTAATCATCATCTCACTTTCGATATCAATCCCGAAACCTTATTGTTCCTACTCTTGACTGACCAGAGTCACACTCATAATCTCGATTCGAACCTTATCACACCCTTAATTCCGGTCTTATGTATATTCCAAACCACTCCCAGCTAGCAAAATAACAAAAGATTGTCATTGACAATAATAACGACCGTATCACAGAAGTCTTGTATATTTTAAATTTGTAATATTAACTATACGACTGATTAATCTAAAATTAAAATATATAATTATATTATATTCTTTTGTGGACCATTTTTAATAGACGTTACACTTTATACGATGTTTCAAAACTATAAATTGCTTACTTTTTGGCTACATAATGGCGAATTCATTGTGCAAGTCATTGGAAATCGCACAGAAATCCGTTAGATATCATTAAATCTGGATTTATAATCTACAAAAAAGGTCATATGACGAATATTAACTACAAAATTACATGATATACGAAAAATTACCAAGTGTGAGTCGAATTTGCGCGACGAGGTTTCCGTATTACAATGCAATACGTCTATGTTAAACACTTAAAAGAAATTATTTTCATTCAATTCATTTGTGGATTCTTAGCACGAGACCTACTTACACTTGGCCGATTTTTATTTATTGTTTTCCTTAAGTTTGCATTATTATGACGCTAAGTTTGAAATTTGTATATCTTACGGCTTTACGATAGAGCGAAAATAGGAAAAATAAAGTAATACGCACTAAGTATGGACTAACGCACTTGACTAGTGTCAGTTTGTACTTGACATTAAAAAAAAACCGAAACGAAGCAAACTGTGGGCTTTTTATAGGTTTTATTGTAATATATCAGTAAAGAACTATTTTCTGTATTTTTAAAAATATATTAGGCGCGTTCGCTTCGGAGAGAAGGGGACAATCGTCAATTTTCATTTATTTCCTAAAATAACTTCAAAATTGTCTGCTTTAAAATTATAAAAATGTTTATATTCGAGAACTGCACAATAAATTTCTTCATTTGATACAGATTGTAAAACGTTTTTTTTTTTTAATTTACTCCTACAAAATATCCCTCATATTTAAAATTCATTTATATACGTTATATATCCGTATTTGATTTACAAATATGTAAGTGTACCAAATATCAACTTATTTGCTCAAGTAGATTCAAAGCAAATTGCCTGTGACAGACGGACAGATAGATAGACGCACGACTGATCTTATAAAGGTGCCTTTTTTCACTTGGAGGTGAAGAACACTAAAAACCGGTTAATTAATTCATTGCTACAATCCATAACAGTAGACCAGCAACATTCTCGCAGTCCTATGAAGTGAATTGAATACATTTTTAATCTGTCATTAACATTTAATTTAAAACATTTAAATTAAAGTTATTTGTATATTAAGTAGTAGCTGTTTAACACATTCTCGAGGAAATGTTAATTTAAACAACTTGTATTTAATACATTTATCAAATAAAAAGATAATTATTCATTCAATTTACTTCAATGTACATGTATGTAATGGATGAAGATGCAAATGCAATTCGTTGTAGTAAAGGAACGGAGTATTGGAAACGAGAAAGAAAAATTGAAATATATATATAGATAAATACTGGCCATTCTACAATAAACGATTTAATAAATAATAATTAACAATATTATTCAAGCCGAAATTGATAAAACAAACCACACCTTGCGACTGTTTATCTTCCATCCTCGTATCGACCCTCGGGGCGTTCGATAAGGAGCCTTCAATGAATACACATTATAATTGATTTGATCGCAATCACGCTTTTTGCACATTCCCAATTAACGGCCCGTGCGCACTGCGGCTAAACGCGCGCCTCTCGCGCACACCTCAATTAATCTTTCAATTTGCATCAATTTGAATACGGATTGGATTTATGGTGCCGACATCGTAACGATGTCAGCGTATAACGAAACTACTATATTATAAAATAATGAAATAAACACATGAGATTCATATCACTAAAAAGAATATACATACTTTAAAGGTGGAACTTTTTCATTTACAAATATTTCAATATATTACATTAAATACCATACTAACCTAAAATGGCGTGCGCTTTACATAGAGATAGATGAATTTGATGAATGTACGCGGTATGTAAATGAGCAGTACTTCGTCACTTGTGTCCGTAACAGAACATGACATTCCTATTTAATTTCTATTATTAATTCTAGAAGAGGTTGTATGATTCATAAAATACAACATAAATAAATAAAAAATAAATCAAGCCATCCCAAGCAAGCAGCCTGCTTCAGCTTGTGCCATCCTTGATGACACAAGCTGAAGCAGGCTTGTTGCCGCGCAATCAGCTGCCATTGGGCAACTATTGCGCGCGCTTTGGCAACAAAGCGTAACTAAGTCGTATGCGTGTCAATGACCTTTGACGTCAAATTGCAACAAAATGCAACTTAGTTATTCAGATGCACGCTATTTACCACAGTATCGTATCCACAGTCCACACTGTTCGTACACTAACTAAATACTCACTGCTATATCTAAATACTCATTGTCATTAAAAGAACTCATCATTCAGGTTGCGTTGCGAGATTTTTTAGTAAACGTAACGCGCATACGCTATCACGTTCTGTTAGATTTGGACTGAAATAAACCTGAGATCGGGTTAAAACTGGCATCAGAAAGAAGTTAGCGGTGAGGAGATCAGCGGCAACATAGTATTTGTGCGCACGTGGACCAATTATACAGGTCGGTTCATTAACAATTAACAAAAGTTATTTATTTTTCTCGTCATGTTTATTATTAATTTTGTTATGCTTATTGTACGAGGGACGTCCAATAGAAAGTGAGAATGACTATGATGGCGGTAATTTTAATAAATATTATTTAATTTTTCGCATAGTCGCCTTTTAGCATAATACACTTGGCATATCCTTTTACTAAAGTTAAATTCCTTTTTTAAAACTCTTCATCCTAAGCCTTTAAAAATTCCTGTACTGCAGCGACTACTGCTTCATCATCTTCAAATCTTTGTCCTTTCAGATACTCCTTCAACCTTGGAAATAGTTAGAAATCATTGCGGTAAAGTCAGGTGGAGGATGCTCAAGTATTTCGAAGCCAACATCTGGAATTGCAGCCATAGCAATGGCGGACCTGTCAGCAGTGATCCATTATCTTGATGGAAGAAAAAATTTTTGCTAATTTACCTCGCCGTTTCTTTCGAATTTCGTTACGTATTTTTTTATTCGGTCTGCATACAAACAGCCCCGCAACAGTAACTACACGTAACAGTAAATGCATCGAGATATTCTGTCATGACTACCTTTTACTATCCCACAAAAGACAGCTCATAATTTTTCCAGCAGAACAAATCGCCTTAAATTTCTAAGGGGTTGAAGATAATGGTCTTTCCCAAGTCATGTAATTTTGTTTCTGGATCGTATGTTTCATTTATGGTTGTCAATCGAGCAAAAATACTATTGAGATCTTATTGTAACAGTCCCAAACAAGCTCGAAAAATGTTCAGACTGGTTTGTTTTTGTTCGTCGTTAAGGATTCTGAGGATATAGCGGGCGGATACTATTTTCATCCTCAAACGTTTGTATGTTATATATAAAATTCTATGGACACTACCAGTCTTTGACTTTTCGGCTATAAAACGTACTGTGACACAACGATTTGCTTAAACAATTTTTTCGACTTTTTTACCATTTTTTCGGTTACTGCTGTTGATGGACGACCCGAGCGAGGGTCTTCTTTGGTGGATGTTCTTCTACGCTTAAATTCGGCGCACCAACAGACAACTGTACAATACGGTGCAACATTTACACTTAAAGTATCCTGTAAGTCTTGATTAATTCGTTCTACAGTGAAATTTTTCAAGCGCAGATACCTAATAAGAGCGCGCAATTAAATTTTTTCCATTTTCAACAACTCACTACGATAATCAGTTAACAAAATACTTCAGTTTTTTAAAACAAAAGATATTCAAATTATTTCCTTTTTAAAATCTAATATATAGATACTCTGTAACGGAAGAAATTGGCATAGTGTTATTAATTGACATATATATTCATAATAAATATCATCCATCATTCCAACAGCTTATACGTGGTTTGTTGCTTGCGTGCATTCGCATGCGCGGCGTATGTGATATTAAACAGTGTTTAAACCGTCAAATAAAACTATGTGGTATTTTAACGGATCACGTCTGCTGTTTGAAGAATAGAGTCAGGGCTAGTTTCTTTAATAATGCACTGAACTCGTTCAATTTGAATAGTCCAAATAATGTTATAGATTGTTCTATATTTTTTGATATCATTAAGTTTCACAGACAAACAAACAAATATATAGATAAGATGGCAAATGTTACTTTCAAAGTAGTAACAGATATTTTTACCAGTTAATAGGCAATTTGAGTTTTTAGTTGGTGAGTTCGGCAATTTGAATTTCCGTAAAGTTAGCACGAACATCAATCGGTAGGCCATAAATAGTTTGTAGCCAGAAAGAGCCAACCTGTTGACTTTCGTTTTTAGGATTCCGTACCCAAAGAGTAAAATACGAGACCCTACTACTAAGGCTCCGCTGTCCGTCCGTCCGTCTGTCACAAAGATCTCATGAACCGCGATAGTCAGATAGTTGAAATTTTCACAGAGATGTATTTCGTTGCCGCTATAAATAAATAAATACCAGACATAATTAAATTAATATTTATGGGGTTCCCATACAACAACGTGGTTTTTTCAGCCGTTCAGTTGATAATGTAGGTGACGCTTAAAGATTCAAAAGATTGGGGTTATATATTCACTCTTTAAAAATGAATAATTAAATTAATATTTAAGGGGCTCCCATACAACAAACGTCTTTTTGCTCGTTTTCGTTCAATACAATGAGCATTGGCAACAGGTAGGCACTTGAAATATTCACAGAATATTTAGTATAGACGCATCTTGAGATGCAATGATATGCATCGATTATTGTAAACACTCAATATATAGTAACGATGATCGTTTTGAATATATATATTGATAATATTTCAACATCGAATATATATCGATGTCTTTTATTCGATAAATCAAATACGCAAATAATGAAATGAGTGTTTATGAGTATGATAACACTGACTGACGACTGCAGTGACTTTCACTAATTATTATATTTCGTGAATGGAAACATAATAATTAGCTAACCAACCAATTTTTATCAGTTTGGCTGAATGGGTTATGTTTCTTTAGCCGGCAAAGTCAAATTTAATTCTAATAGGTATTTAACAAATAAAATTCCGTACCATTGTTATACATAATGGTACAGAACCCTTCGTGCGCGAGTCCAACTCGCACTTGATCGATTTTTTTCTGATTGTACGCTATATGACATTACGTAAATCGATCTATTATGAACATAGATTCTAGAATATAAATATATTTTTAAATGAAAATGTCGTCAAGTATTCATAAGTCACCATCTCAACTAAAAACTGTTTACCTAACGCAAAATATCGGTATAAGTAGGTAAAGCTATATAGTATTTGAGTCACAACCAGACAATATGAGAGACAGCCTGCGCAGAAGTTAGCGTTATCTTTAATTAGAATCTAGTAGGGTTAGCGGGCGGAGGGGAGGAAGTGCTTTATTGGGAGTACAAAAAGGATGTAATGGAGTTTCTGACGGAAAGATAAATAATAGTACAGTTTCCGGAATCAAATTGGCAATATGCGATATTAAATCTATTAAAACAGTACAGCGTCCGTTAATCAAAGTCACGTTATTAAATATTTAATATACGACTTTTTCGACAATAATATCAAATAAGTTTTATCAGTTTTTTATGTAAATAGTGTGTCGTGTAGAACAGGATTTACAGGTATAGCTAGCGGCGCTGCGGCTGCCCGGCGCGACCGGTGCTAAGCTTTTCTGGGCGCTATCTCTAATTAGGATCGGCGAGCGGCGTCGTGGGCGAAGTGGGCCGCAGTCGCCGTCGGTTGCCGCCCGCCGCGGCGACGCTTCAGCGATTGATTACCACGCCGACTGGCGGAATAATCGTTGTGACGTATTAGATTCGCACGCCGTTTCGAATTTCATCGCCGATCGCGATAATAACTCCAGAACGCCGCCGCATTCCGGGCGCGGCGCGGCGGTGACTTCGCTTAATTAACCGACACACGAGGCAACACTCAGACGCATACTGCCGCTAATTAAACGCGGGTTTACAGAGATCCGAAAGAGAGCCACTCAAACACGCTTAGCCGGTATTATTACAGTGTATTCAGGAGGCTCCGGCAACAGCGGTATATGGCCCCGTCTCGGCGCCGAGGGTGCTCCTCTCGAGTTTCGCGTTTAATTAGACAGATAGAGGCGCGGACGGGCCTTATTAGTATTGTCTACGGGGGCCCAATTAACACCCGGGAGGCGTGCTGGCTGGCGCCGCCGCCCCCGCGCCCCCCGACCTCACACCGCGCCGGCGTCGTTTTAATAATCAAGGGAACCCTTTAGCTTCGTTAGCCGGTTGCCACCACCCACTTGCTGAAACACGACGCCGCCGCCGCGCGCGCCGATCGCTCGGCCGCCGATGGTCACTGGCAGGTCGGCATTCTTCTTTATGGACGAATTGTGTTGATGCTCTGTTTGTGGCCGTTCTATAAAATTATTACATTGATACGTTAAGTTGTTAAGTACGTGAATTCATATTGAGTTTTGAAAGTCCATTGACTTCATTGCGAAATTGTTTTAACTCCATTTTTCTTCGTTAACATGCGTATCTGAGGTTTATACAAAATTAATTTCATTTCTCATTTATACAAAATTAATTGAATAATGAAAGATTCATATCGTGTTGATTACTTTTTAGTTGGTGGAACATTAGAATAATAATTTCTCTACTTATAGAAATACTCATTTTAAGACCATAACAACGATTCTCTCAACTGGCAAACATTTTCCAAACAGTGCCTAACACGTGAAATGGCAAGTAAGCTTATTGATCCATTTATAATAGGTACCATTAATTATTTTGCCTTAGCTGCATGCAAGCATGTTCAGCAGGCCAGCCCCACGCATTTTGCGTTAGCAGCGTGACTCCATTGCATCACAAACAGTCATTAGCGCAGAAAATTTCTCGCAATAAACAATCATATCTTTGCGGATCAGTTCATTAGTTGAACTTTAGCTTAGATACTTTAGATAAGTAATATGGGAACGCTTTTACGTTTCCTAACCCCGATTTGGTAACGTTTAAATATGAGAATTAATGAAAAACATTTGTTCACAATCGTGTCTGAAATTCCGATTCGTGTCGCGCATGATATACATGTAAATAAAATAAAATAATGGTATATGTACCTAGAAGGGTGATAGGTAAACCTTTTCAATTAATGCGATGTTATAAAGGGCCATATAGAATTGCAGGAAAAATTATCGAACGCTACATATAAAAATCGAATCACCCAATGAAAGAATGTGAGATATAGTTCATGTACGTCGGTTGAAAGGTTTCAACTTAGATAATAGGGAAAATGTAAATATACAAACTGTAAATAGATCAGGGTATTGACAGAAAGTATATGTGACAGGTGGCCTTAGTAACAATTATGTTTATGCCACGATGACATTAATAACATTGAATAAAGATGGCGCGTAACAGATAAAGATGGCGCGTAACAGAAAACGTTGCACCGCTAATAAATCTCCATAGGCCGATAAAGAAGTTTCGCTTCAAAAAGAAATTAAATATTGCATAATTATATTAAATTACGGTACAAAATGCAGGCGCAGGCGCACGTCGCGTTGCATGATTTTACGAAGCTAATACTTTTTTCTCGAAACACTAATGAATGGCTCGCTTGTTATTACTAGGCACGTTTTCCCTCTCGGCAGCCGCGGGAGGAGACAAGTCTGATGCATGTCTCCAACCGCAGCGGCGCCGGCGCGCGCAGCGCGCTGCTCTCGACCTAATACTATTTTAGTTTCCATCCAGATTCGTGTTTAGGGTATTCGGTTAAGATCCAAGGGATAAAGTTTATTTATACAGAAATGCGATAGGAGATTCAAACAAAAACATGTTGTTTCTTGAAGTTTGTGTGCGAAAGAATTTTATGTGCTAATTTATAAGTACTATAGTCTATATTTTATTTTGAAACTAGCATTCGCCCCGGCATCATACAAATGGCAAGCGTGACCGGTAGCGATATCGGAAGAGAAACCGTTACGAGGAGTAGAAACTAAGTGCCGGGCCCGGGGCCGAAATCGAGGGCCGAATCGTGTGAGACCGCGTGTGGGACCCGGATTAGAGTCGAGAGTGTGATCGGGGTCAGAATGAGGAAGAATACTAGGACGAGAATTGAAACCGAGAAAATTCAAAATAAAAGATGAAGGAACTCGTTCTACGTCTACGAGGGCGAAGCCGCGGGCGGTGATCTAGTGCCTTATAATAATATCAAGTTATAGCAACTGTATCAAGACAGCAGTTCCTACTATTTTCACTTACAGCATTGGAAATGCTTTAAAGTGGTAGAAGTGACAGCGAGCCGTATCGCAATAATTGTGGAGGTGATCACTAATTTTCTTTGCGCTGCTGATGATGTAATTATGTCGACTTAAATCGATATACATCAAAATCAAACACCTTTACTTAAAAAAATTTGCATAGAATGCTGTAAATTTTATCGAAATCAGTTAATTACTTACTATTTTTTTAAATATTTTTAAAAAATATTTAGTTTGAATGAATATTTTGAAAACACTAAAGAAGTTGTTTTATTGAAAGAGAACTCTAATAATTTTGAAATTAAAAATGTGAGCGATAATATTTTTTGGGATTTACGAGTTCTAAAACATTATTACCCAAAGCAATGAGGTTGGCCAGCTAACAAATAATGCAGATATACTCAATGTTTTACTTACAATTCCATCTTCTGTCTTTTTTTTTCATACCGGTATACAATTCATTATCAAAAAGTGTGTGTGTATTAGTGTACACACGTAAGAAGTGAAACTTCTTTATGACATCATTTTTCGAAAAATGATTTACTATTTACAACTTCACAGAAATTGGTGCTAAATTAGATAAAGTTTATGCAAAATTTTTTTCGCTAATCACTTAATTGAAATATTATTTTTCACGTCACTACTGAGTTTCAGAAATAGAAATGTTCAGAGTTTCATGTAGGAGTCTTGGTAATGGTATATGTACCTAGAAGGGTGATAGGTAAACTTTTCAATTAATGCGATGTTATAAAGGCCATATAGAATTGTGTGAAAACATCGAACGCTACATAAAATCGAGTCACTCAATGAAAGAATGTGAGATATAGTTCATAGTATGTCGGTTGAAAAGGTTTCAACCTTAGATAATAGGAAGATGTAATATACAAACTGTAAAATAGATTCAGGATGTTGATAGAAAGCATATGCGACAGGTGGTCTTAGTAACAATTATGTTTATGCCACGATGACATTAATAACATTGAATAAATATATGTAAACGGAAAAATGTTACCAGAAATAAAGATGGCGCGTAACAGATCAAGATGGCGCGTAACAGAAAAACGTTACATTGCTATAAAATTTCTCCCATACGCCGATAAAGAAGTTTCACTTCAATAACTTTTTTGTTGGAATTGTTTTAGACGTTACAACCTTATGAATGTAAATAATTTTTAGTCAATTATTAGAATGTTGTAACTTCAATGTGATAATTAACTGAACCGGGACAACAGTTTAACGTGTTCTCCCAGGCACGCAGCGAGCTGTTGCCTTTGTGGTGTCGATTTAAATTAATTAAGCTGAAAAATCCTTAGTCAATTGAGTTTCCAACTTAATTAAGGTACGTATTCGGGTAAAAGAGAAAGCATAACACAAAATTCCAGTGCATAAACCGCCTTATAGAATTAATATAAATGGGGAGACATGATTGTGCATCAAATTGTAATTCTATTATGAAACGGGGTAAACAATCTATAGAAAAGTGAACACTCATCACTTGTAATTTTGTAAAATAAATGAGATCAATATCATAGATTCTGCGTAGACGTTAGATAATCAATTCTTCTCCGATTCTAGTTATCGGAGATTCAATGATAGAAGGGGCAAAATACTTTGCAAGTATATGTTTGAGAACGGGTTATTCACACGCGATGATAGCAATAAAATAGATATTAAAATAAAGAGAAATTTACTACATTGATAAAATTACATGCGTACTCTGCGCTTTTTTGGTTTAAAATTTTTTAACGATGATGGATACAGTGTTAGCAAGGACCAAATGGACGTAGTTAAGCAATAATTATCCAAACCACAAAAAGTCACTTTCGGGATAATGACGTTTAAACTTTTAAACGGTGTTTCTTCACGCACGCTCTACTTTGACTTTTTAATAGATTTATACAAAATACATATAAGATCAGGGGTTCTTCATAAAGCACAACACAATGTGATTCATCTAAAACAGAGATTTATTTATGAAATACAAATCAGTTTCACATGAAATATAACAATTGAAAAAGAAAAATAATAAAAAGGTGGTTACCTAAAACAGAGAATCGACAATTAAATGTTCATGCCTTACTCATCTTATTACAAAACTTCAATCGTCTTTTGCACAATAGACTTAGGTAAATTCACAACGATAACTTTTATATAACACTTAATTTTTAAAGAAAGAAAATACGTTTATTTTACTAATCATAATTCGGTCTTGTTTCTTTTCTCTTACTGTGGCTCCTCTTGTCAATGTCATTGTCATTGTCAACGTTATCAACATCACAAAGGTTTCATCACCCCCTAGGGTGTGCAATTTTTATAAGTAGAGAAGAGAAAAAAATTGTGTGCAAAACTTATTAATCAAATAAGTACAGGAATGAGCTTTGTGACATGATACAATCCAAGAGATCTTGAACCTCGACCAGTATTTATCTTAAAACAGAATCTGATATTTTTCTTCAATTACAAAGGGACCAATTCTAATTTCATCCAACTTTTTTTGTTTAATTTGTTTCCATAATCAATATATACCTTATCTCCTTTTTAAAATCATGTTGTAATCTATTTTGGCAAATAAAGTTTTATTATATTCATGCGATTTTATTGACCTTTTAGTGCTACTTTCCTGTCTTCCTCTAAACTTTTGTTAATAACTGTCTTTCTTTTAATTCATTTGGTAGCAAGTCTGTGGACTCACCTGATAGCAAGTATTTAGGAGAAAATCCTGTTACGGAATGGTTAGTTTCATTGTATCTATTTCTACATTCTTCTGCTACTTTTGACCAATTTCCTTTTCCATTAGATTCATTCATTTTGCATCTTATTTTGTTTACAATAGTCTGGTTTAACCTTTCGTTTAAACCATTTGAGAATGGCGCATCTACCGCAGGTATTAATTGAATATTTCGGTTCTTAAGGTAATCCCTAAACTCAATCGAATTAAAAGCTGGATATTGATCAGAGAGTAAGATGTCTATTGTTTCCTCTTGAGGAATTTTTTCTATGAGTTTAATAAAATCTCGAGCATGTTGATTCTTAGAACACAGGATATATGCATATCTCGTGAAGTGGTCTACTAGTAGATGTAGATATCTTTAGTTGATCTTTGACCCCAAATCCTCCTATTGTATCCAATGAAATTATTTGAAAGGGTCTAGTCGTGGACCTAATTGTGACATAAAACCATATTTTCTATTTAATCTTGTTTTATTTTTATGCATATTTCGCAGTTTTGCATATATATTTAATATTTTCTGATAGGTTGGGTGCAGTATAAAATGGTTTTATTTTAGATTCTATTTGATTTATTCCAGCATGACAGTATCTTTCATGGGTCTTTTTATTATAGTTTTGCTGTAATCTTCACTAAGTATTATTTTTTTCTGTTATTCTTACGTTTTTATAATAAATTCCATCTTCTAACATAATATTTTTTCAAGTTTTGAATTTGCAAATTTTGTGTTTGATCATACTTTATGTCCTGAATATCAATAATATTTACCATTCTTAAGTTATCTTCATTATTTGAATCAATGTCCATTACTGGTTTCTGCTAAGACAGTCTGCTTCTGTATTATTTTTCCGGGAAAATATTTTATTTCGCAATTATACTGTGACAGGTAAAGTGACATATCGCCTAATTCGTCATCAGGTCTGTTTTTATGTTTAGGTTTTCTAAAGGCTTATGATCTGTATAAACAGTAAAATGGTTTCCTATTAACCAATGTTGCCAAAATTTTATGCTCTCTTTATGGCTAAGCATTCCAAAAATATAGCTTTTTAATTTTTTTGTGAATTATTTAATTTTTTAGAAAAATATGCTACTGGCTTTTCTTGACCATCGTGCTGAATTTGTTTTAAAACTGCTCCTATTCCTACGACACTAGCATCTGTATAAATTAATATTGGGGCTTGTGGATCATAAATAGCTAGTATTGGCTTGGAACATAAAAAGTCTTTAACTTTTTGGAATGCATCCTCACACTGTTCTGTCCAAGTAAATTTCTGATCTTTTTTTAGCAATGTATGTAAAGGATTAAGAACTATTGAGACATTTGGAATGTATTTTCCATAAAAATTAATTTTTCCTAAAAATTGGCGTATTTGTTTTCTATTTTGAGGAGCAGGAAAATCTTTTATTGATTTTAAATTGTCTTTTAGAGGTGTAATCGTATTTCTTTGTATTATATGACCTAAGTACTTAACAGAATCACATGCAAATTTACATTTTGTTAATTTTAGCCTAAAACCTTCTTCTTGAATAGCGTCTAACAATTTTCTTAAGTGTGTTATATGTTCATCGAATGTCTTAGAAAAGATTAATATATCGTCAATAAAATTCACTGCAAATCCTGTCAAACCATTTTTTCTTATAATATTTCCCAAAATCCGTTGAAATATGGCTGGTGATGTCTTAAGACCAAGGGTAGACAGGTCCACTGGTAATGACCTTCTTGGGTAACAAAGGCAGTTTTGTGTCGGTCTGTAATTCTTAAAGGAATAGACCAAAATGCTGAATTTATATCAAGAGTTGTATAATACTTACAATTTATTGTTCTTGTTATTAAATCTTCTATGAGAGGAAATGGTTGTGATTGAGGTATTATTATTTTATTTAAATCTCTGAAGTCTATGCATAGTCTGTTTTTTACCTTCATCCCTCTTAAAAGCTAAAGTAACTGGTGCTGCAAAAGGACTGTAAGATTCTTCAATTAATTCATGTTTTAATAGTTGTACGATTTGATCTTCTATTTCTATCTTGTCTTGAAGTGAACATCTATATGGTCTTTATAGCAATATTTTTCTACTTGCAAATCTATACAGGCTTCGTGCTTCTTCACTTTTCCTGTGTCATATTTATTTTTAAAAATTTCTGTGTAGCTATTCAATAATATGTTTATCTGTTTTCTTTGGTCGATGTTTAAGTATTCTGTATCTATACTAAATTTGTTTGTATCTATCCCTTCATTAAAGTTTACTTCATATTCTTTATCTTCCGTGTTTGTTTCCATATTTTTAATCTCATTGCTTTCATTTTTACCATTTGTTGTGAAGTCATATATTTTCTGTACTTGAATATTCAAATTCTCATCATGAGTTAATCCAAATTTATGTATTGAATCTAGTCCTAGTATTAGATCATACTCAAAATTTTCATTTTCAAAGATAAATGCATTTATTTTAGTCTTCTTGTGTAATAATTCTGCATCTAGTGTAATAAAACCTTTAGTTTTACCCCCTCCACTTATTGTTTTTATTGTGTTATAACAGTAATTTGGCTTCATATCTGTCACCTGAACTAATTTTGAGTTTATTAAAGATATGCGTGAACCAGGGTCATATAACCCCTTAACTTCTAATGTATTGTTTAACAACACCGCAATCTCAATTAGTGGAGGGAATTCTAGTTTTTTGGATCTTCATTACTTAGTTCAACTTGTAATATTGAATTAGAATTAAGATTTTTATCATTGATTGTCTTCTTTTCATAGCTATACCAGCAAACATTCTCTGGATGAAATCTATTTAATTTTCCTTTATTTTCACAAATCCTGCACGCTGTTTTGTCACCTCTCTTCATTTCTTGTTTAGTATTTTTTTCTGTGCTGAAGATTTTCTTTGTCTCAATTTTTCTTGTTTGATTTTCTAGTCCTCTTATGCAGTTATATAAGTCATTTACTTCTTGAAGATCTTCTCTGTCTATTCTATCCATAATGAAGTTCGGTAGACCAATGGCGATCAAATAAATCAGGGTTTGTGTATCTATTGATTTGTTTATCTCTAGTAAGAGTCTCTTTTAAGAGCATATTCCAACATTGATCCTTGTATGTATTTAAAATTCATAGCGTACCTTATTGGTGACCAGCTTTTATCGACAAATGTTTCAATTAAACTTTTCTTCCATACAAGCCAATCTGAATCTATAGTATGTTTGATAATCATTGAGGTGTACCAATCGGTACAAGTATCTTCCAAAAGTAATCTTAAAATTTCTACTTTTGCAGGTCTGTATCTATTTGTAAACGTGTACATTCACTTTCGAAAGTATCTAACCATTGTTTAACATTCGTTGTATTTCTTGAAAATTTCTGTATTGAAAATTTGTAGCTAATCTTGTCTTATTTTCTGTTTTTCTTGACAACGTTGGTGCCGTTGATGACGACTCATAACTTTGTTCTAATTTTTCAAGTAAAAACCCATCAAATTGTAAGTTGTCATCATCTAAATATGTTGATTTCATTTCCTTGGTTAATGTTATCCAAACCTGTCTCTTGTCATGCCTTTTCTGGAGAGATTTTTTTATTTTGTCGAATATTTCATGCTTTATTATTTCTTTGTGTAAATGCACTGCTTGATACTCTCTAGGCACCACAAAGGTTTGGTTTTGTGTATCCGTAATAGAGGTTATAGCATAAATATTCGTCTTATTATCTTCTGGTTTTGCTTTTACAATAAACTCAAATCGTAATTTCTCCATTTTATAGGTTAACCGTGTGTTTGTTTCTGCACGCGTAATAATTGTCGATTTATAAGATCAGGGGTTCTTCATAAAGCACAACACAATGTGATTCATCTAAAACAGAGATTTATTTATGAAATACAAATCAGTTTCACATGAAATATAACAATTGAAAAAGAAAAATAATAAAAAGGTGGTTACCTAAAACAGAGAATCGACAATTAAATGTTCATGCCTTACTCATCTTATTACAAAACTTCAATCGTCTTTGCACAATAGACTTAGGTAAATTCACAACGATAACTTTTATATAACACTTAATTTTTAAAGAAAGAAAAAAATACGTTTATTTTACTAATCATAATTCGGTCTTGTTTCTTTTCTCTTACTCGTGGCTCCCTCTTGTCAATGTCATTGTCATTGTCAACGTCGTTATCAATATCACAAAGGTTTCATACATATAATGATAATGATTACTGATTGCTGTATTTATGGGTGTATGTTATATTTCTCAAAGGATTAATAAGTAATGACCCCCTAATACGTGTATTGGTATCTTATATCCCCCTTACGTCGTACTTTGGGTTTTCCGTTTGGATCTATTCACTGATATAAAATATCGACCTTCAGGATAACTATGGTATATCAAACTCATATTTGTGTGTTGTAGATTGGATCCTTATTGTTTAACTACGTCCTAATATAAAAATATTCTTCTATATGTAAAACACGCATTAGATTACGGTACATCATTCGTATCCTTTTGTGATGCATTGGATACAGTTTTACAGAGACTGAAATATGGGAACTTGACATCGAAACTGTCAAAATTTTCATTCGGTCCTACATCAATAACGGTGCTGAGAAAGTGAGTAGAAAATAATGTTACCTATAACAACTAGATACCATTCTGTTTCGAATTTGGTATCCCGTAAAGCGATTAAAATAATTTTCAGGCTTCACATGATATGATAGTAAATACATATAACATTAGGCACACATAGCGATTATCTTGCCTAAACTATTGAGAAAATGTACCTATGTACGAAATTATTTGTAGACTCGAGTGAACTAGCGTTAGAATCATTTTTGATGCAGCGACAAAAGCGCTGTACACTGTACACAAACCGGAACTTAACGGATTTGGAAAAGATGTATGCGGCGAAAGAACGAAAGCGTTTAAACATTAAAACATTTAAGAAATTATACATGGGAACTTAATTTTGAGCTGACAACAGAACATAAATCTTCAAAAAAAAATATAGAATATTATGTAGAATTTCGTGGATCGTGCATGGCAAATTAGGGGTAAGGCAAGAATAGGGGTAGAAATAGAAATTTCTTTATAAGAATTTTATATAAGAAATAGGTTCGACATTTAAAGAATTGTTAACCAAATATTATCAATGCTAGAGGAATTTACGGTCGAGATATATGATTAACGCCAAGAGACCACCCATCTACGGATGGGTGGTCTCTTGCCGTTAACAAAACTCTTAGAAATTTAAATAGCGATACTAATATAAGACACCTAATTACTTATCTGTGTTCTCTATACAGCTAAGTAATCAAGCAAAGTGACAGCTGTTTTTGGTTAGAGTATTCGAAAAATAGGGATAGACATGATAATTCTCATTTGGAGATCAATGCAGAGAAACACATATAACAGCGGTAGAGTATACTTTGATGCATGGTATCCTCAAAGCTGTTCCGCGTATGACCATGTGTCATGTAAATTTTTAGTGAACGATTTCTTTGTAAAGTTAGTTCTGTAAAAGAAATAATTTCTGAATAGTGTCGGTATAGTGTCCAACACGATATTTGGAGAGAAAACTGAATCTCGTTTTGACGTAATTACGTAATTTTGTTCTTTGGACGTACAATATAGTACCTAAGTGTAGTGCATGTATTGGCAAAATTATCAAAGAAATCGATACTTGTTTGTATCTTTGACAGCTTTCGCTTATAATGTATAACACAGCATACTGATAAGTTTGTTATATATATTACTGTACGGTAGATAACCGAATTTTTCGTCTGATAATGAGCAATTAGGTAACATCAATTAATGGAGCTATAATGTGGCAGACAGACGGGAAATTATTGGTAATATAAAAAAGAAAAGGAGAAAAATTAGGTAGGTACATCGTATATAGACCGGTTTAAAGAATGTCAAATTGAGTTTCATGCTGCACATTCTGAGGAGAATGGACGGAAAAACTTTGGTTAGGTAAATATTATAGATTATAAGTGTTCGCACACCATAAGATCACACGTTAGTTATGGAATAATGTATATTAATAGAAAGAGACAAAATATTATGAGATCTAAAAAAATACATATCCCATGGAAAACATTTTTAATGCTAATAAATTATAGTGGAAATATTCTGAATAATGTCAATTTTAAATTCATAATTAATTAGTTATACCTTCTTAGATAATGCAATGGATGGGCGCTTGGTCAAGTTCCTACGTGGCACGCGGGGCGCGGTGGCAGTTGCTAAGCGACGGCTTTATCGTCGCAGGGTCCGAGTGGAAGGTGACGTTCCCGAGTGAGCCGCCACCGCGCGCACGCGTAAATGGCCTCATGCTGTACGGATGCGTTTCGAAACCCTGCTTATTAGTTTGCAACTTGCTGCTAAAAATGCGTTGATTTTCAAGTTATTTTTATTTGAATACACTATGTATTTTTTTAAAATACGTGCACTTAAAATATTGTACGGTGGTAAGTACCCTTTGTGTGAGAATCCGACTAAGCCATTCGTTTTTACATCACACATAAGAAATGGTTTAGCCGGTGCACGAGAAAATGTCAAAGCGAGAATTTTGGCAACTTCCTTGACAAACATAAATTAAAAAAAAAAACACACAAAAAACAATATTGAGATAACTTATAGCTTTTCAAAATATCATATCCAACTAGTAGTTTCTGAGATTAGCGCGTTGAAACAAATAAACTCTTCATATTTATATATTAGTATAGATATAATGTATGTCAGGTAGCTTATGAATAATGGAAATATTCATAAGCGATACAATATATTAGACAATTTTTAAAATCTGTAGATTGTTAAAAAATATGAAGGTGACATGAAAATTATAAACACTTTATAGTAAATAATATTTGATTGAATGATATCTCAGTTGAAAAAAGGGAATAAAAATTCGCCGCATGTTATATTTTTATTGTTTTTAATCCAGAAAAATACTAGGGAAATATTGTTGTACCCCCAAAGGAATATTTGTGTATATTCAATAGTATGCGGTGTACCTGTTAAAAGTATATTCGTATATGTGTTGAATGTACCTATTGATTAAGTTATATTATTATATTAATAATTAATAATAAAATGTTCATTTTCATAATTTTGAAAAAAAATTTAAAAATATATATTAAATACAATTCTGTTACTATTCCTTCGTTGAGCTTATTATTACATGGCGAAAGGAACTATGATTCTATCGAGTGTCCCACGTTATCTCTCGTTACTTTTTTTATGTAATACACTCCATGTTAGAGCTGATCTCCCACGAAATCTAATCAACCTAACGAACCAAAAACAGTTTTTTTTCTTGATCAATATCACTATAATCATAAAAAAAAGTATTTTTGGCATTGACGGTTTTATAATAATTCTGATTAAATAAATTGTTGTAAATGTAAAAAAAAATGTGTTAATAATTTCAAGCTTCTATAACTAAATTCGAAGACAATTAAAAACGAGTTCAAATTGATGTCGAACAGCTAATCCCACGACACATGTAGTCGTTTAACCGTCGTTAATGTAGCTATTTCTTTATAGTCTCTAACAGGCACTCGTCCCATCGGTTTCGTGGATCACATTCTACCGGCTCGTTATACGGGGAGCGTTATGCATGTGACATTTAATTAGAGAACGGCGCGTCACAATTTATAGTTAACTCCGGACGTATAAGGATTTAACGTAATTGACACCGGTTCTAATGGCGCTTTTATACGGGTCCGGCGACGGCCGCGGCCGCGCGAGGTGCGGCCGTCCCGAGTCGACGTCGCCGGCGCGGGACCGATTTCATTTACAAAGCCGTCTGTCGGGTCCCGGCGACGACGCGCGGCCGCGCGCTTCGCCACTGCCGCCGGACAAATCGGCTGCGGTGCCCCGCGCCGGCGCCGCTGCGAAACGTCCGCTCGTCCACTTACGCGACTCGCGGCAAAATGATGTTGCAGTTGACAGCGATCGCGTGAGCTGTGATTTTTATGTGCCGAGGTAGTCTAGCGTCTATGCAGTATGCACCGTCATGCGGCAGCGGGTTATAAGCGACGAATTAAAATCACCCATAAACGTGACTCGTCTCGGGCGATGCTAAGTTTTGCTCGATCGCCACTCCCAGTGATTACATAGATAGGTATTTATCAACTCGGAAGTAGGAGCCGCTGTGCGGCGAATCGGTGGACGCGACGAGACTACTACGATGATAATCGATCCGTATAAATCTTCAGCTACCGTCATGTTCCTAGGCTCTAGTCGGATCGCTCCTAGCTGCCATGCGGCCGACCGGCTATAACGGGTCCGTAGACAACTTTTTGTGTCGAGAAATCGATATACCATTTCGGAAACGACAGCGACGCCGCATAACTGGTATCGTGTCGGATTTATGGCGCTCGGGAAAAATATTTTATCGCCACGTACGCCGGTAATAATAACTGGTCATATATTATTCTCGAAGAATATACGAGACGGTGCCCAGATACCGATGTCGCGGATATCAAAGGTGGACATTCCATTATCTCGGTTGTAGTTACGTCAGCTAAATAATTTGGCACGCGTCGGACGCTTCTCGGAATCGGAACGCCCTCGTTGGCGGCGTCGGGCCGTTACACAGTACATTGTTTCGTAAGGGGATTATTATGCTGTCCATAATAAAGGTGACGACACGCAATAGGTCGAGATAAAATTTTACGACGAATCCGGTAACGGATAGGCGCACGCGCCGACGCCGGTTTGCCGAATTCGTCCGTCGCCGTTTACGCCCTTCGTACGTTGGATGTACGTGATCGGGCAAATAATTGAATTTATTGTCTGCAACGGGTCTTTTACATTTATTAATGGCGCCTATCACAATTTTATGGCAACTAAAAGAAAACGCGTTCCGAGAACGTTATGCAGTTCCGTGGCCCATCGCCATCAATTATGGAGTCGTTATGGTTTACAGCTGCTACGGGGGAATTTTTTTATGTACTCCTTATTATTGCCTTTGTATAAAAAGCAAGACTAAAAACAGAAATTGCCATTTTAAAACTTCTTAAAAATATTTTATGTAGTATCTTGTAATTAAGAATCGGTCCCACTTTCTTTTCAATCATAAAATATTTCTTCACATAAAATCGACTTTAAATAAACAACTTAGTCACTTGTTTACATTAGCGTGAAAAGTCCGACAAGGTATAGTACCCAAATTTTTTTGAAAGTCCGAATGATGGGCTACATTAATATATTCTGTTCAATAGTTAGTAGACTGCATTAATAGTCCGGTTCTACTATTGCGTATTACCGTGTAGAAAGGATTGCAATCCTAGTAGTTTCTCCTTTCATAAGATTCTCACTCATTCTCCATCTAATCAGCTACTTAAATCTTTAGAAATAATAGGACTAAAAATGCGACGATAAATGTCTCCTCTTGTATTGTATGAGGTGTTATTTCGCGGAAATCCATAGTAATCCATGTATTATTTTAGATATGAATTATTATACTGGGTAATTCAATAGAATTAGATCTGTTTCAAAATTATATTAATGGCATACACCCAAAATTCAATTTAAACTAGAGGAGAAACAAACAATTCTATAAATTTTTATATTTGACCTTAACCAGAAAAAATAATAGACATGAATTTAAAATATATAGAAAACCCACGTGCACAGATATTACAATACCCATTTCTTCTTGTCATCCATGGCAACACAAATTGGCGGCTTATAAATCAATGATACATCGGTTATTCACCATACCCCTTAATAATCATAATTTCCTTTAGAATTAAATACCATTTACAGTATAGCATTGGCAAACGGATATAGCAAAAATGTATTGATGGACTCATTAAAAAAACAAAAAGTATTATAAAGAAAAGTATCTATCCAACACAATCTAAAGATCAAAAGAAATATATAGCTAGTTTGACATATTTTGGTACAATTTCGAGAAAATTTCAAGATTATTAAAAACATAATATTTATACGGCCTTTAAAACAAATAATAATTTGAAAACTTTATGTAACAATAAAGATAAATTACTAATAATAAAAATCTGGAATTTATAAATTAACTTGTGATGACTGTAAATCAATATATATAGGACAAAACGGACGTTGTTTGAAAAAGATATAAAGAACATATTTCGGCCTTTAAAATAATAAATCAGACAGATCCCATTTTGCTAAATATCTATTAGAAACCGGTCATAAGCTTAATAATGATCATAAATTCGATGACTTGCATGTATGTGAGAAGGGGTTACGTTTGAATGTTTTGGAATCCTTCGAAATTTTAAAACATAAAGATAATAATAATATGCTCAACGACCAAATTGACGTTTATAAATCGCCATTATTGGACGCTTGCCTGTAACTACTTGGGTAATGTTGGTGATGGTTAGTCTGTGACATTTGACAAGCATGTCTATCGGTGGTGATCTGTGGCTGTCTTAATAATGTTTTCGTCGCTCTTTGACCATTGCATGACAGCGGCCTGTCTAACGAGGTTGTGTTGGTTGTTTTAACGCTCCTTGCACCCTGGTGGATGTGACTGTCGGCAATTTCCTGAAGATGTGCCTTGTTGGCATGAAACGTACGTAGAACTAAACAATTTAATAGTTGGCGGAATTAGATAATAATAATAAATAACACTTGCTTAGGTGTTCGATATCTGTCAATCCTCTGGAATCAATATTCAATCATTTGGATAGAGATTCGTAGTGGAGAGGCAGATTCGAGGGTCAGCGGTGGGTTGCATGCTGCATGTTAATGCATGTTGCAGGCAAGCGTCTAAAATGTCTCCTCTGTCAGAATAGAACGGACTTAAATTCTAAAGTTTACGTACAAAGGAGACGCATGCAATGACGAATCATATAACTTAGCCGCTTACATATAAACGGTATTTGGGAAACCTATATACATTGCGACAAGCGAAAACGTGTACGCTATAGAAAATCACAAGAAGTTAACTAAATTCACATTCTATATCGAATGACACGTCTAACGAAACTGTTTCCAAATTCGCAGTTTCACATTTATAAGTAACAAATGCCTCGTATCCTCTTTGGTCCGTACCGAGGACGAAAATAGCGGGGATCATTGGACACGAAGCGAAATTCTAAAAGTGCATTTTTCCTTTTAGATTTGTATTTCAAATTTGAAGTACTCACAAAATTGATCGAGAGCGATTGCAACTACGTGAGATGCACAACTGTGCGAAGTTGAAATTTTACCGCAAATAATTTATTATTTATTGGGCGGTCCTTATCGATCCAATTAACTAATCGTTATAATTAAGAGGAAACCAAAATGCCGCGGCTTCACTAGCGCCGGCGGGCACGTCGCGGAGTGCGGCGGTGCTTAATAACACAAGTTTGTCGCCAACTTGCCGTGTTAAAATTCCAACAGACGCCGCTCGCCGCCGCAGCAGCCGCTAGTGTCGCCCGCTGTAATTACACTAGATACCGGCATTATGCACTTAATTAAAACTGTAAACCTTGCCCGGTATTAGATGCCATTGTTAAAGTTTTTTAATTAAACGACAAAAGGAATTCTCGTTCGGCAAGCGCGGAACGGCGCGTCTGGAACAAATCTGATTAATATGCTGATCGAAGTGCTTTCAGTGACGCGGCGGCCTGCGGCGGCGCGGGCGGGCGCGGGCGGCGCGCACCCGCCTTTGCGATTCGTACGTAATGGGATTGCACTTTGTTGATGTGGACACATGTACGTCGACTAGCCGTTAACCACCCGCTTCACTGGACTTAAATCAAACTTTAGTAATGATTGTTTTTTTTTATAATCTAAATATGGCTGCGGTTCCATTTGGACCCCTCTACATCCCTCCACCCCACACACATATATACGGTGAAATATAAATCACTAAACAGTGCTTGTTTAAATTGCGATAGATTAATGTAACATTAGAGGGCAGTTTGATTTATTTTTAGAATTCCGTACATGACATAAAAATTCGGAGCCTTCGTAGGAATAACTTTCCTGTCTGTCTGTGTGTCGGTCACAGCCTGTTTTCCCCGAATGCACAGTACAATGAAATTTGAAATTTGATAGATATGAAGAGTTCGCTGATCCAATCATGGACTTATAACGTATATAAATGTTTTCCGATTTTTGGGCAAAACATAAAGGAAAATTCAGTGTTTAAATTTCCCCAAGAAAAGGGAAATTTTCGTAAAAAGAAAACATTTGAATTTGTTGCCACGAAAGAGTTTCCGTATAAATTCTAGATTATAATTTTATAATTAGCAAATTAAATTTACTTTCTATACCTAATGTAGCCGTTGTAGGAGTATGGACTACAAAAACAACACATTAAAAAATATACATGTCTTTTTTTTTTAGTTGGTTGAAAATTAGTAATTTTATACTCTAATAAAGGTTTTTCAAAACGTAGTTTTAGGAGACTTTCAAGAATTTTTTTTTTAATTTGGAAAACTAATCAGATTTTTTCTCCAAAATCGGAAGACTAGAAAAAAAATTGTATGCTAATTCATTTTAAAATAGAAACTACAAGAGTTGCACTTTCATCAACAGAGTTATTGAGAAAAATGACTCTACCAATTATTCAGTCGATTTTTGAATGAACGCATCTGAATTTGCATAACTTCAAAAAAAGGCCTTTATTCTGGTACGAAAAAGCTACTTAGTAATTATTATATTTTTAATAAAATTTTAGAGGGACAAACGAGCTTGTGAGCCATCAGAGAGTAGGTGATCATCGTTCGTTACCCATGGACTCTTGTAACCCCAGACGAGTCATCAGTCCGTCGCCGGCCTCTTAATATGAATAGGATATCTAATGGTGATAGAATTGATGGAGGGCAATGGGGTGATAGGTCGGGGAGGAGTAAATAGGTAAGAGTAAGTAGGTAAGTATTTTACTAGAAAAATATCGTATCTGTATTGAATCTTACTGCTGTAAAGCCGTACTAACTGTGGTAGAGTCATAATACAGCCAACTTGGCAGCAGCATCGAAATAGGCCGGCTGTACCCCTAAAATACCAAACTTCTAAAGAATACGAACGTGAAGTACCACCTTGCGCTGTTGAGTTTCGTCCAATGCTCGAGAGTTCTGGCGGCTCGCTCCCAATCTCTTCCTTTCATTGACCCTATCCACCTATTAGATATTCTATTGCCTCCTAAGAGGTCGGCAACGTACTGATGACTCCTCTGGGACTGCGAGTGTCCATGGACGGCGGTGACCATCTACTCTCTGAGGGTTTGCTTGCTCGTTTGCCCTTCTAATATTCTATATAAGTAGGTTTGCTCAACAGATAGTAATGTCATATTTTCGAGTTCAGGAATCAGAAAATACTTGTGCTATCAATACATTTTTTAAAAGCTTCGTTATTTCATCGGACAATACGCAAACGAATCCTGAAGAAACGTATTTCAAATTATTTAATAGCAATTTTAAATTCATACCCTTCAAAAGACATAACATTTCGTTTCTTACGCTAAAATAAATGTTACCGAGCATCGAGATATAAAGTTGTTATACGGCCGTAACGTTTACGTCCCGAATTCACGTGTACAAAGCTAAAACAGTTTTACTGCTGCTGCTAGTGACATAACGAGATAATGGTTTAACTGATATTGAGTGGTTGGCTGTCACGTGAGTTGCGGTGTCACATAAACTAATAACTCGGAGTACGACGGCGGGGGCCGGGGGAGGCGGCGAGGGGCGAGGGGAAAGGAGAAAGGGAAGGCGACGCGGGCATGAGTTGATACACTGTTAATTAAGTGAGTCGCGGCTTCGCTCTTCGATTTTATAGAGTTGTTACGCGATGTGACCCGTACAAAATTATGCATTTAGTTATTACATAGGTATATAAAACGGAACGGGTTCTTGACATAGATTCAAATTTTTGATTTAAAAGCAAATACAGTTTTCTCTCTCTCTCTTTAGTTTTATATACGGATACTGTGTTATCGCTAAATTAAATATCTCATTATAAGACACAAAAGCGTTTTATAATAAGATGCTTAACGAAATGAATATAACAAAAGGGGTATATCCCGAACGATTTATTTAGCTTAAAAAATTAATAAATTATTCCCATAACAATTCTCATTCTTTCACAGCCGGAACCGTGAATAAAAATATATTTTTTTTATTCTACTCGTCTAAAATATGCATTTCTTTTTCAAATTTGACGTGTCATTTATATCATTATTTCATTCAAAGCACTTAATATAATTCGTGCACAGCCCTGCGCCGGGCGGCGGCCCGACGCGAAGTAACAGCGGCGAGACAAAGGCGACATCGGGACTCGGATTGTTTCGGAACTCGCTCGCTAATGGAAGAAGCGAGGCTTTTTTTGCCACATTAAAAATATCCATCTAATCTCGAAGTCGATTTAGCTAAAACATTCCCGATCCATGCCGTGCACGGAAACGGGAAATGGGACGTCTCGCCCACTTATGACGGGGGCGGGTGCTGTTAACCGACAAGTTTCAGTTTAAGCTTCACTTTACATGATTTTAGTCTGAGAGCGCACCTCAAGATTTTTGCTCTATCTGATTATCGGTGCAGATTTAACTTTCATAAACGACTTGGTATTGAATAGTAGATAATGATACGGTTGCCGTTAAAAATCCTGTCGAAGTTAGTAGTACTTAATGCAAGTGAAATTGTTTTTTTTTAATTAGCTCTTTTCTTTAAGGACCTACTAATATACACCCTGAAAATTTACACTGTAAGAAAGTTAAAAGACAAGATTGCCATCATAAACATCTGGCAGGTTTCAAATATTTTTTTTATGCATTTCACCGCCACATGTTTGTCGAACAAGATATATTTATTAAATTCAACATAAAACTATTAAAATTACGAAGCAATTTTGTTATCAAAATAAAATTTTTGCAACCATTTTGGTCGACCTTCAAAAACTTTCCTTTTTATCGTACGAATGAAAAATAATACAGATATCTGCATGCCTTATTTTAACAACTACTTTACTCTTACTACTAAATATACCTATATATTAAGATGATTTTTCGCAATCAAAGTACTTTCGTATAAAAGTTCCATTACGCATCAAGGACAAAAATGAAACTTAAAGCCGGTCTCAATTCATTACGTAAATGAGGTTCGAGCTCACTGATCGTATGTCTTGTTGTCTTGACAAGAAAATTAAATCAAATAAAATCAAACACAATATTATTGAAAATAATGTGTCACAGAACACTCTTTTTGAATGTTGAAGAGTATATACCGACTTATATAAAAATATTGTAAGCGTAACTACGACGAACATCGAGCACGCACTTTCAACATAATGTATAACTTCTCCAAACTCTAATCATAAAAAATTACACTGAGTCATCAGATGTAGACGCACACAACTACTCAGGAATACGTTCGGTAGATTATAATCTACCAACTTAATCCATAATTATGGATTAAGTAGGTAATACCTACTAGAAGTACTGCCTGTAAAGAACGCAGCTATTGTACTTTTTAGAATCATAATACATACACATCCTTTTCATCCTTACATTCTGATCGTTGTCATTGAATGTAGCAACACTGTCCAGCGCTGTTTTAATTATAACATTCCATTTAACCGAACTAGACTGGGGCGCGGTGCACCGGCCCCGCGAGGGAGGTAGATGATATTTATTCAGCATTAGAAAGCAGGCACTCTCTGTTGATGCGGCACTGACATATCCGTTAATGCTTTTTCCATTTCCCCTCCACTATACGCGCCAGCCTCCCCGGCGGCGGGCAGGCCGCCGACTTGACCGCGGAGCGCCCGCGTAGGTTCTCATCGTATTCAATATTTTTATACGTGACTTCCTTGAAGCCAATCTTATTGAACTCACAGATACTACTGTATTACAAAATACGTTTATACAAATAGACAAAAAAAAAATCGTGCGTGTACTTATGTACGCGCGTGAGAAGTTATACTTTTGGCATCATTAAAAATAGTTTTAATTGCATACAAATAATTAATTACAATAAAATAACAAAAGGACTGGAAAAGGATAGTCATCAAAGAAATAAATTCAGTTTAATTTTAAAATTTAAATAAATAAATATTTATTTATTTATTTAAATTTTAAAATTCGAATTCGAAGCGGGTAGCTTCAACCTGTTAATTTAGTGTTACACTGATGCGCGCGCATCTTAAAATTTCACTCTCATCATTTTTTCATAATGCGCCTAAAGAAGTATAACTTCAAAAGTTGTTTTATAGAACATTAAAATAGTGACGGAGACGTGCAGAATTGATATGTCATGTTTGCGCTATAACAATTCGACGACACTTTGATTAAAGTGAATTCACAAACCAAATACATTTACGTTTTTACAAAATTAATGAAATCAATAACATGTAATATTTATTAATTAATCAACGGACACAGAGAAGTTAGCAACATAACACAATATGTTTTTGCGTGATTTTGTTTGTTTATACCTCTGTCTGAGCGAGGTTTCGGTTTTATCAATTTTTATTGACGTCATTTTGATTCAATATCGTAAAGCTGAATTTATTGATAAGCTGATTACTGTTTTATGCTCTTTTCAACCAGAAATAATTCAAATTTTCCATGTCATCCTCTTCCATATAAAAGCAAATTAGCGTTTGAATGAATAACTAATACACCTATACAAGATTTTAGAAATATCAATATTCACATTTAAAAATAAATAATTAATGGTAACATCTGTAAAGCGTTGCCTCCTCAATTTTCGCAGACCAAAATAATTACTCGCTTGAAATACAATTTACGAATAGAATTTGAAACCAGACTTTTTCCGGGTTTTTTTTCCCTATTTATCACGAAAATATTCGGTACCCGTATCGTCACCGAAATAGACCCTAGAATCGATAGCAGAAACAGAAATTACCCTCTGCCCGCGTGGGCGCGGTGGCAGACAAAAGCTTTTAAAGATAAATTCCTCTTGAGGCGTTTGCAATGTTTATTTATGATAATGTCCGATTTTATGTTGTTTGGAAGAGCAAATGGGTTATTTATAACATTAACCATAAAGACGTAGACTGGCAACTCTAGACAACCTACAAGAAGGTATACAGATAAAGTTGTACAGATATTATATGACCCATTTGAAACGTGACACGTAAAATTGTCGATTATATACTCGCATCGCTACAAAATCAGCGCTGTAGCGCTATAAGCGTACAGACATTATTTTCATATGAAATTAAAAAGAGCGCGAGGGTGTGAGGGACAAAGCCCCACCCCCGCCCCGCCCCGCGCTGCATAGCTCTTCCCTTTTGATTGCGCTTTATTCGGCGCGTGTTTATACAGTTAGATCGCCTCCTAGATTGTTGCTATTGTGATGGTATTTTTTAGCGGCGCGGTTTTTGAAAGGAGATTTTAATTAAAAATACTCTTTTAAACACTGGGGGAGTTTCATATTTCGGGGCTGCCGGCACGGCTACGTTAATTTACGATTTCGCTTCTAAAGACTCTGTATCAAATAAGTCTTTAACTTTGGAATTGATGTCGTTCTACAAATGCATCAAAAAATTTTGAAGCAATTTCACAAGTCACAGAAAGAATGAACTCTCAGCGATCATTTAGATCACTAGCTTGTTTGTTATCTATTTGCAAAATAATTCGACGGCTTTATGGATTTTTATACATATTATTGAAAGGTAGTTTTGTATAAACAAAATATATATCAAAGAATATTGTTTTCTATTTGAAACGACTTCGGAAAATTCTATGTTAAGAATGTTATCTGACTTTCTTATGTTTATGTAATTATTTTACAATTAAGAAGTACCATTCTTCTTCTGTCTCTTTTTGACAATAATGACTGAAATGAAAAAAAGGGTCTCGGAACGTGAGTTTAAATGATTTTCAACCGCAAACAAATTAGACTATTTATGAGAGGTGCGACATTTGAAAAACAACATAAAAACGATTGTAAGAATGTTGACAATGAAGAGGAATTTGAGTGAGATGGTTTTTATAAAACTTAATAGAACTGTGAATATGCGTACAGATACGTAGGGTTTAAATATAATTTATAATTATATTATGAAAAGAGGGAGAATGAAATTTTGATCTGTGATTGATCTATATTGAAGATTTACTTTAAAATGTTAATA
Organism: Eumeta japonica; assembly: GCA_005406025.1. Taxonomy (NCBI): domain Eukaryota; kingdom Metazoa; phylum Arthropoda; class Insecta; order Lepidoptera; family Psychidae; genus Eumeta; species Eumeta japonica. Next base: position 198,702 of record BGZK01000971.1, on the reverse strand, counting down.
ATGTTACATAATTTTATTGTTCATTGAGTTTTGATTCCTTTATAGTTTTAATTATATAGTGGCTTGTAAATTGAATAGAACATTGTAATGGATTTGGGCGGTTTGTTTTGCATCTCCATAAGTTGTTGATTAAATTGATTAGATAAGACAGATAATTTATGATCATATTATATTGATTAGTTGCTGGCACTAGGATACATATTACTAATTTAAAAAAAGACAAATAAATAAACAAAATAATAACAATAATTATTATCATTCATTCGTGTATAATAAAAACCCTTTAAATCTATTCCAATTCTAATGATTGTAATTAAAAAGTGAAAGAATTTCATCCTGTTGAAATATGTTGAAACAGTGATTTTGAGTTTATATAAAATTCAATAATGTTGTGGTAATTTATTATATGTTAATATCTTTTCATAAAACTGTCTATAACAAATTAAAATTGTTCGATGTATGCCATAATTGTTTTCAGTTGATTGACAAAGTTTTAATAATAAGACAAATGTTGCGCCTCTCAGCAATAGGTAGTCTAATTATTTAGCGGTTGTCCACATTCCCGTGAACTTAATTTTGAATTAAAATTTGGCAATTATCCCTTTCCGATTTTGATACCGCTTTTGCTGTTAATTTCAATCCCGATCCCACACTTGCTGTTTTTAGCAGTCCCAATACCGTTCTTGTTCTTTTCTTGGAAATTGTTATTATACTTTTGATATTCATACTTTCTTATTGTTTGAGAAAAAAATGATAGGACATCGTAATGCAATAAATAATCTACTTCTACAGAAAAATTGATAAGAATGCGCTCAGTAATTTAGGAGATTAGCCATGATGCGCTATTCATAAATTGGGTATGTCACACAAATACCATAATTTTTAGAGCTCCCGTCCTTGACACAGATTGCCACATTTGCGCGACTCCCCCTCCTCTCGTGTGACATTACCAATTTTTCAGTTTTAATTCATGATTTCATTTTAAATAAATTATTGAAAATTATTTACACAAAATAATTAACGTTATTTATTGTATCAGGCGAAAAACCTTAACACTTACATTGAAAACACAAAAAAAATTCAATCAATCAGGATTAATGGTGCACAAAATGAAAAAAGTTACCACATTTAATTTCTTTCTAATATTGTTGATTTATGAAATAGTTGGTTATAGAGTTATACAGTTGTTTATATAATGATATAAACGCTTATGCATATTCTAATGTAAATTAAATAAGTATCTGTCAACCTCCTAAATTACTTTTTATTGTATTATTTAATGTGCTTCATGTTATTTCTTATTTCATGTGCATTATTTATCTCATTCATGTTTTACTAACTCTCCGTCCGCGGCTTCGCCCATTTGGACATAGAATGTGCTTCTTCATCTTTTGTACGAAGGGACCTTGCTGTCAATTCCGACCTCGTTCACGCTTTCTATTCTAGTTTAGGTGGTGTTGTTGATTTTGAACACGATATGCTGTTGATTCTAGTCCCAATTCGAGACTCGTTTTAGACCCCGGGTCCGTTCTCAATTTCGGTCCCGATCCTGGCTCTCGATTCGTCTCTCCGGCTCGCTTTCGATTTCGATACCGATCACGATTCCTATTTGTACGAAGCCAGGAAAAATGCTAGCATCTAAATCTCATCTCTGAAATAGTGTATCGTTCTGTATGTGAAAGAGTGTCTATACTTTATACAACCCACTTGTATCCCCCTCCTCCCGCCCTCGCTTACAGGTTCACTTTTCCATGACGTCCGATTTAAATTAAACATTTATATTTTGCTCTAAGCTAAGCTCTGTCTATCCCTGAAAAACACATTAAAATATGTTTAGTGATTTCAGAGAGGTGCACGAATAGACAGACAAACACACAGACAAAAATTTTCGAAAACGTTTTTTTTTATACTTACTACCTTTCTTTTATCGTCCCCTATCTATTTTTCGTATATACCTTTAATGTAAATACACACCAGATTCTATTGTTTTAATTACATGCATATACTACTTCCGACCGCTTTGACATAGAATGAATTCCTTCATCTTACATATCGACCGATGACGATAATCATCGTGATCCTGCTCGCTATCCCGTTTTAGATTCCGAACCCAGTTTCGATTGAAGTAGGTTCCGATTCTGATTTCGATTTCGATACCGGTCCTGCTGTCGATTCTGACTTCATAATCCGATTTTGATCACGATCTTGGTTTTAATTTAGGTCCTGCGCTTGATTACGTCTCAGTCTCGACCTTTGATTCTGCTCCTCGTCCCGTTTGCAATATTGATACCGTTATTGATTACAAATGCATTGCGGACGAAGCCGAGGTAAATTGTAGTATCAAAATAAAATTTATGTTGCATTACTTGGAGATAGTGTTGTTGCTTTCTATGAGTAAAAGATTTCTTAAAATCTGTAATAACATAAATATGCACATGAAGCTAAATATAAACGATAATAGTATATTTTACTCAAGTACTTTATTATTAATGAAGTATTTCTTAGCGTCGATTTAGTAATTCTGTTTAATAGCAAAAATAAGCAGACAACGTCAAATAGGAATGCTAATTTCCTTAGACCGGTTAAATCTTTTTGAGTTATAGAGAAGATGCAGACAGACAGACAGACTGACATACAGTAGTCTATTATTCGCGTAATCACATTTTTTAACTGTATATTAATTTTTATAAAGAACGGTTAAACATTTTCAAGTTATTAGAGAACATAACAGATTGACAGACAGACCAACTATATCCATTATTTACGCAACAACATGCTGTAACTGTACACAAATTTTCATTAAAATTAGTCGAAATTTTTTTAAGTAATAAAAAAAACATGTAGACAAGCAGACAGTAGTTTATCGTTTGCGCAATCACATGTTCTTACTATGTACCAATTTTCATCACGATCGCTTCAACCGTTCTTTAATTTTAAAAAGATATCCAGCAGCCTATCATGTGCGCAATCACCTGTATTTATAGTATATTAATTTTCATCACCATCGGTCAAGCTATTCTTGAGCTATAAAAGGACATACATATAGACATACAAACAGGCGTGAATTTAAAAAAATGGTAGAATAGGGTCAGTAGTAACGAATATCTATTAAATTTTTTTACAAGAAAATTGAATGTACAGACAGACACTACAGATCTATATAGCAGTATAGATAAATCGTCACCCATCAGGTCTAGATTTTGTGATTTACTTTTTTAACAATGAAGCAACATATATTATATGCATACCAGTTATATCGGTGAGTGGAAATCGTTAATATATTAACTACAGCACCAATCCATAGGTATCAAGGGATGCTCATATAGCTATGAACAGTCGTCTTAACAAAAATAAATGTATGGTGGGAAAACGACTTCAATCGATCAAGTCGTTTAAGTACAACGATTGAATAAATAAAGATGAAATATATATATATATATATATATCATACATAATTCGTGAAGTCAAAACAAAGTCAGCGAAATACAAATGCAGCAACGTCTTGATACGGAATTGCAATAGTGTATAGATAAGCCGTAACGTGCAACAAAAAACATTAAGATAGGATGTTTTGTCTCGACCACCTTGTATAATGAGCGATAGATGGACAGAAAGAAATAAAACTTTCATCGGCAGAAGTATAAACAACATTGGATATAAAAAAAAAACCCCGCCAGCAGCCGGCGGCGGGGCGCTATCTGACTTGTCCGCCCGCCGCCGTCCATTCATCTCCCGCGCCGCATTTATACATTACTCGCGGCTCAAGTATCCGATTATATAACACGCAAAATTTCAATTACAACTTGTAATTAGTTTTGGAGAGTTTTTCTTTCGCAGCGGAAGTGGGGGGTGACGGCACGCGGGGGGGGGGCGGCGGCGTGGAGGGGCGCGCCGCACCTGCGCCGGCATCGGTGGCTCTCCTACGTCCCCATTATTTTTGTGCAATCTGCACTAGTGTGTTATTAATTTTAACGTTTGTTTTGTGATTCCTGTTTGGCGATCGGGAAATGAAGACTGAAGAATAACGAGTAAACTAAAGTATTAGCTGTAAGACTAAAATGACTTGTCATTTTTTTTTTAAACGGAAAAGTTGTAAGTGCGAGGCATATGCGCGCACCCATGGTTCCCTACCGTATCGTACAAAATGAATAGATAGGTTAATGTGTCTTCCGCTGGTGGCTAATAAAATGAATAATATCAAACTCGCATATTGTTTTATTACGCCAAGTATGAGTTGTGTAAGTTAGATGAAGCTGAAACAATTCACATATATGTATCTGTTGCTAACTGTAATACAGGCAATTTATAGAATGGTGTATTCCAAAGAAAAAAAAACGAAACTCATGTAATATCACTCTTGTGTTCATCCTTCCGGCAGTTAAAAAAGTTTTTATTAAAATTGACACAGACATATCTTAGAGCATAATACACGTATCGTTAACAAGCTAGGATTTTTATTTATTTTTTTATTTAGTTTTAATAATGGTTGAATTTTGGCCCCCCAAAAATTTAATTTTATTTAATAATATATCACCTTGCGTACCACTTGCAAAGAATACTTTTAAAATGCACAAAATACTTTGTATGGGACTTTTGGTTTAAGGGTATTAATAAAAAAAATAAATATTTGCAGCACATGACTATTGCATCCAGACTCGGTAAGCTTCTATAGTTTTTTGATTTTAATTAAAAATTCGCCGTTTTAGAGAATGAAATAGTTCATGGATTAAAATTTATAGGAGTTCACTTTTGAAAGCGTTTTGGTTTTTAATAATTTTTTTCTTATGAAATATTACTACTTAAAATTATAATATTAATGAAATTTGTCTATTATATTATACAAATGAGTACTTTGAAACTAGCATCCTGTTTGCCGTTACAAAACTTGGACGCGAGTGTCCGAAAACCATCTTTTTCACGTTTTTTTCATTGAAAAACCGATGCCAGCAGCTAGAGTATGAAAGTTGAACGTAACACAAGATAGAGTATTTAAGGACTGTATTTGAACTTCCTATTAACTTGATATGTATTGAATTGTAAATTCGTAGGAACGACCATCGCCGAGAACGCATTAGGGACCCGCCGGCGCGGCCGCGGCCGACAAACAACGCTTTTAACGCACAAACGCAATAAAGATGTTTAATAGAGCGTAACTGGAAGCTTCTCTTTTATTTAGCCACATCCCCCGTATATTCTTCACATGCCGACCCTTTTCGGCGGATTGGCAGGCCGCCTCGCCCGCTGGCCGCGCTAATGCACGGAAGCCGGGCCATGCGAATTAATGGCAAGAATAATGGCGATCCCATTATGGATTGCCGCCAACATACTTTAGCCATGAAAAGAACCGAAAGTTACATTTGCGATACTCTGAATACAGAGCGCCCTCCCCCGCCGCCCCCGGCCCGCGCCGCGTCGCGCCGCCCTGCGCCGGACGTGGAGCCGCCGCCCGCTCCGGCGCGCGAAAATGTATACAGGTTCACTTTGCTCCGAAATTTTGGATGAAAGGCTAAAGTTAACTAAACCTTTTAATACATTTAACCATGAAGGTTTCATAAACTGAAAATCGATACCTTAATAGTTGAAACTTAAAAATTATTTATTCATCATGGTCCCAAATATCTCAGAGTCGTGATCTGTATAAGTGTGCATCTTTTTTATATTTATGACCCTGCCAACGTTAAATATCTAGTGAAAAATTACTTTCCAAACAAGCATTAATATGTGATACGAAAAACTTTTAGTAGTATTAAATAAACGGATTGCTGCAGAACAACTCCCTTTGCTTTTACGTACATCATCCTGTGCATTAGATAAATTATCTTTTCTTACCTTGAAAAATGAATAAACAAGAGAAAACGATGCAAACCTTTTAGGTGAGACGAAACGCAGACTTAGTACATCTCTGCAAAAATTACTTTATGTTGCTACGAAAATTGCCTACTTTCTTCTGTTAAACGTAATTATGAATGCAATTACTTCGGGGAGTGTTGGATGTTGCCTTGACAATACAGATTGAAGTCATTGTATTCGTAATTTATCATTTTTCAATTCATTATTGTATCCAAAAATTCATAACTGAGCCGGAAAACTACAGATCATGGACAGACGCGCATACGAAGAACGTATCTCTCCGACATTTTCCTTGATCTTTGCACAAAACACTAAATGTCTAATATAACCATGACATAGTTTTCTAATATAATTTTATAATTAATGACGTACTTTAGATTATAAAATTAGATAAATACTTCTGGATATCAGTATTTTTTATAGAATATATTCTTAACAGGACTATTTAAAAAAAATACCTTATGAAGTAAACAAATGAAAACCATTAACAATCAAAACAAATACAAAAAGAATAGTGAGCATTTAAGTTTGCGAAACGGAGAGTCTCTTGAACTCTGATATTTTATTAGGCAGGATCGACTCCACGATTCGCCCTGTCCTTTTGTCACCGTCTTTCATGTGAAAGTTTTAGAATGGAAAAGTCTTTTAAAACTGCTTTCAAGAAAATTAAAGCATTAATGGTCGGTATATCTGAGAGCGATCTTTTGTAGGCGGCAGAAGGAGGCGAGCGCCGGGCGGCGGCCGCGCGCGCGCCCCGTGCGCGCCGCTAATTGGCAATTTGTTCGATCCTTAGATCTGACATAATGATGCGAGTTCGTTTATTTAAATGATTCGACGGAAAGTTCTTGCGCCTCACAATACAGCCGTCGCTTCGTAAATAAATCAAGGGGTAATGGTCCGGCCGCCGGCTGAAACTTTACTTTCGTTAATTTACGTTCTTAGTGCACGTAATCGATTTTAAATACCGCCATTCTATGTTCTGCCCTTCGGTCAGTTTGCTCGACATTTATTTTTACCGTCGCTAGACGTATTTAAAATATATTTTCCCGAATATATCATTTCTTTTTTTATAGAATAATTGATAGTATTAAATTATAGGGAACGATTATTGGAGTAAATACTACATAGGTATAAGCTATCGTGTCCACATCTGGCGAAGGCGCGCGGGGCCGGCCGCCCGCGCGCATGACGGCACTCAGATGGCTTTAATTAGCGCCTCGCTCGTTCGGCCAATTATTTAGCGTGCCTAACGTTATCCATCACGCCAGATGTAAAATGAATAACGTCGCATTCTCATTAAACCGCCCTACAACGCTATACGTTTGCTGTTTAATACTATATATACTTTTTTGTGTGGTCTACGCATCGCCGTTGATATAATAAAAATCGGATGGGCTGCATCGGGGACGCGGCCGCAGAGGAGTACGTGAGTGGTCTCGTGTGCGCTGGAGAGGGTGTGGGCATTAGAGTACCGAAATAACATATCAAATTGAACGAAAACATAGACAAATTACATTTATTTTTGCTTCAAACGTATACAAGCCAGCCAATCACCAAGGCCTCCAGTACACGAGTGCACGCGTAATCTGCCTTAATTGTGGTCTCGTATTCTGATTGTTGAATGTGGCCTTGCTCCTCTTCATTGATGTCGATAAGTTGATGTCATTGCATGTCTGCCTCCGTTGCGGCCACAAATAATCTACTGGTGGTCAAACCACCTTATACCGCTTGAACCCGTCGCACTCGTAGAACGTTTCTTGCATTTGTTTGATTCTAAAGCATTACCTGTGGAAACGAATAAGTACTCACATGATCAAAGGCGAGCGTTGAAGACTAAGATCTCTTTCTCTCTCTTGCTACCCGAGTTTTTAGACACGATTTTTGGACGTTACATATTATACGAAGGGACGCCGTATTGGAGTAGTCGTCAAATTTCGGCCACAAATTACACGCTCTTAACTTTACACATATTATGAACACTGATATTAGTTATAGGTATCATACCTACTATAACACAAGGAGCTTGGTCCAATTCAAGCATTCCCGCTTGAATCGATAAACGTAAGACTAAGTTATTAATAAATAAACCCAGCTTGTGATGATAAGTTTAATTTCAACTGCATAAGGTTGTGCAAGATTGCACCGAGTTTCATTTACGCCAACGGCATGCCCACTGTCAAACGATAGCGTCTTTCCTATAAACAATATGTTTGTCCTAATAAAATATCGCAAGTAAATACCATTAGTTGTAAATTTGTAAGCGATCTTGCTTCATCATTTTTTCCTTGCACGTGGTTTATGCGACCGATCCCTTGCCGACTTGAACTAAAAAATTAGATAAAATTTACGCGACGATAATCTTTACCAGTCATTATCAAATCATCATTCCCAAACATAATAAAAACAAACGGACCAGGCAGAGCCGGTGTGGCCGCGGCACAAGCCGGAGAGCCGGCCGCGTTAATGACCGGCGATGGTGCGCTGTTTTCGTTAATTAAATACAAACAAAGACGCGAAGCGGAGCCGCTCTGCACCGGGAGTTCGTTATGATCAAACACATTAGCGAGCTTTAAGCCACGACTCACCGCTTCCGTGAGATCCTATGATCTCCGCTAGCCGGCTACGTGCGCCGCGCGCTGCTGCTCATTTCCTCTCCCATCCCTATTTATATCCCGTGTACGTATCATGAACAAAAAACGAGAGTCGACAACGAAGTTGGTCCGAAACAGTTAATGAAAAATTCTGTTAGATTATAGCGGCCATTAGTCACCGCAACGGAGACTAATTAATACAACGTTTTGAATAAACCTCCCGGATAAGATTCCTTACGGCGCGGCGGGAAGAAAAATCAGAAATTTAATTAAAAAAGTTTAAGTGAGTTTTCACGGGCGGGCGTGCGCGTCGCGGCCTCTCAATAACTCAGGCAAATTCTATTCTTTCTGCTAACCGAATTCCCCGGCGCGGCCGACCGGAGAACTGTAATTAACCGCACTTAAGTCGCGCCTTTCGCTGGCGCTCATTCTTATGAGCTACAACTATAAACGTAATATTGGAAAAGTCCGTTCCGTTTAACATATATATTAGAATTGTTTGAAATATATTTAAAACTGATTCTATCTGTGTAATAAAACTACAAGAAGCTGTGTTTGTGCATCGCTATAAAGCGTTTTCCCTAAAATAGGGATAACAGATATTTCCAAAAATTTTGCGATGGCTACCTGTTATGGCAAAAAGCATATTGAGCAGACCGATACATAATTTCTAACTTAAAATACAAATGTTATGTGGACATGTATTCAAAAATGAAGTTATCAAAACACAAAAATCCATTTTTGTTTAGAGGCAATAAATATATAAATAAAGAAAGCGCTATGCTCTATATCTCATTGTACCACTTGTTTTATGAGAAATAAGACAGATACATATTATGTTCATTATATGTATTAATAAAGGACATTTAAATATCGTATTCCGTATTGAGAATGGAAGAGCAAGACAGTTATAGTGTTGAAAATAATAATGTCTCGCTCCCACGTTACTTCTTGAGATGGCGCATCATTTGAGTGACATTTATTAACAAGAGCCTCATAGAACATTTCAAGTCGTGGTTCCCAGAGGTTATCACTAATGCAATATCCGAAACAGACGGCTTAACAACCTCGACCGTGGAAGGCTTTTAAGATCCATAACAATCTGAAATAAATGGTTATACGAGAGTACACCCCTCATTGCAATGAAATGACGAATGCCTGCCACAACAAATGTCTCAAAAGCCGACTAGCATTTATTTTCTACAGAATGCGCGACCTAAATGAGGCGAGTCATGTATTTATCCGTTTATATATTATCCATAAAATTATACGTACATATGTTTGTTACTTTTTGATACTCTAGATCTAAATACCTAATCCAACTTTGATAGTATCAACATACTCCTCTTGCTTTTGTGAAAGTTATTGAAGATGTGATAACGAATAAGATTTAAGATGCTATATCTAAACGACATATTGAGACTAAAATAAATACTGATAAGGTCAATGAAACATGTGTAAGACATTGTTAAGTACATCTTTGTAGCATCATCGTGTGTATCGCTTATTTTGGTGTTGATATTATTAGATTTAGGTTTAATTTTAGTGTTGTTGAAGGCATAAAAATCATCAAAATCCCAGGTGGCAGCCGCTAAACTACTAAGGGACTAAGAAAAGAATAAGTTAATAAAACCTATAGAGTGTGATCATTGGACAGGTTTTTTAATCTTAGTGACGAATTAGATTTTCCACACTTCGAAAGTAATAACATTTTATTAAAGACATTAACACTTATTAGATCCTTCTCCTGTCCATCTGTCACGTGTAACGTAGGGATTTTAAATTATGAGATAATGGGACAGAGATTGTTTCGAAGAAACAAAACATCAACTAATACATCGAGTGAGTACTATGAGTAATGTACTATGATAGAGCCATACTGTGGCTAACTTGACTGCAACACAAACATCGGTCAGTTTGATCAATAATAAACTACACTCTATTAGAATATGGACTTGAGTTAGCAACTTTCGCTATTGCACTTCATTCAGTGAATGAGCGTTAACCTTCTATCTTCTGTCCTTTCACCATCAACCCGATCCCCTCTCTATTAGATATCCTATTCTCTCGAATGATATTGACAACGCACTGGTGGCTCCTCTAAGATTGCGAGTGTCCTTGGGCAGCTGGGACCTAATACCCACTCTCCTTCCTCCATCATCCCAGTCTCTCTATTAGATATCCTATTTCCTCGAACGATATTGGCAACGCACTGGCGGCTCCTATAAGATTGCAAGTGTCCTTGGGCAGCTGGGACCTAATACCCACTCTCCTTCCTCCATCATCCCGGTCTCTCTATTAGATATCCTATTCTCTCGAACGATATTGGCAACGCACTGGCGGCTCCTGTAAGATTGCGAGTGTCCCTGGGCAGCTGGGACCTAATACCCACTCCCCTTCCTCCATCATCCCGGTCTCCTATTAAATATCCTATTCCCTCGAATGGTATTGGCAACGCACTGGTGGCTCCTCTAAGATTGCGAGTGTCCTTGGGCAGCTGGGACCTAATACCCACTCTCCTTCCTCCATCATCCCAGTCTCTCTATTAGATATCCTATTTCCTCGAACGATATTGGCAACGCACTGGCGGCTCCTCTAAGATTGCGAGTGTCCTTGGGCAGCTGGGACCTAATACCCACTCTCCTTCCTCCATCATCCCGGTCTCTCTATTAGATATCCTATTCCCTCGAACGATATTGGCAACGCACTGGCGGCTCCTCTAAGATTGCGAGTGTCCTTGGGCAGCTGGGACCTAATACCCACTCTCCTTCCTCCATCATCCCGGTCTCCTATTAGATATCCTATTCCCTCGAATGGTATTGGCAACGCACTGGTGGCTCCTCTAAGATTGTGAGTGTCCTTGGGCAGCTGGGACCCATACCCACTCTCCTTCCTCCATCAACCCGATCCCTTCTCTATTAGATATCTTATTCCTCGAATGATATTTGCAACGCACTGGTGGCTCCTCTAAGATTGCGAGTGTCCTTGGGCAGTTAGGATCTAATACCCACTCTCCTTCCTCCATCAACCCGGTGCCCTCTCTATTAGATATCCTATTCCCTCAAATGATATTGGCAACGCACTGGTGGCTCCTCTAAGATTGCGAGTGTCCTTGGGCAGCTGGGACCTAATACCCACTCTCCTTCCTCCATCAACCCGATCCCCTCTCTATTAGATATCCTATTCCCTCAAATGATATTGGCAACGCACTGGTGGCTCCTCTAAGATTCCGAGTGTCCTTGGGCAGCTGGGACCTAATACCCACTCTCCTTCCTCCATCAACCCGATCCCCTGTCTATTAGATATCCTATTCCCTCGAATGATATTGGCAACGCACTGGTGGCTCCTCTAAGATTGCGAGTGTCCTTGGGCAGCTCGGACCTAATACCCACTCTCCTTCCTCCATCAACCCGGTCTCTCTATTAGATATCCTATTCTCTCAAATGAGACTGGCAATGCACTCGTGACTTCTTTAAAGTTGCGAGTGTTCATGAGCGGGGGTGACCGTCTACTCTATAATGGTTCACCTGCTCGTTTACCCTTCGAGGATGCTATATAAAATAGGTATCGCTTTTAAATGTTATTTTCAAGATCTCTAAATTATTTTTTTAAATTCTTGGTATTGTACACTTAATTGGATCAGTAGATAAGGAGTTATAAGTTAGTGTCAAAATACAGATTTTTTGACAATGCGATAATGGCTGAAGAAAAAATTTTACTTAAAAACACAATATGTACTATATATATATATCATCAAATAAATATAGGCGCGGTAAGAACCACAATTTTGCGAAACTGCTTTGATTATGGCTAGTTTTATATGTAAAAAATAAATAAATATCTGAATAGGTTTACTTTGTTTGCTGTGTTTCTTGTTCCTAATTTTAAAAATGTAACATACCCTGTGCCGTGCAGCGTACCGAACGTATCCTGCATAAGTGACAATTAAAATTTTTAGAATTGGCCACTTACAAACTGTAAAAACATATTTAAATTAAGAAAAATGGAACTTTGTACCAACCTCATTACGTATGTTGTATTCATCTGTCATTTCTTTATACAAATTGGCGGCAAAAACAAAATCATTAGTTAACGTCAAAATGAATTTAACGCGTGAAAATTTTCGTCCAATGATTTTCTATGACTTTCATTGCCATTTAAACCAACAAGAAAGTTATAACAGACTTCGGTTGGACTTTCATGATGGAGGTCCATTCCTTGCTTGTATTTATAACTGGTTTGACTAGTTTAAACGTGGTCGTACTAAGCTGATTGACGATCTGCGTGAACGACGTCCTTCTAGAGCGACGACCAAAAATAACATTAGTACTGTGCGTCTCATGATAGAGACTGACAAAAGAGTGACCTACCAGCAGATTTGGATAAGCTTAGACATCGGCATGAGTCAAGTGCACAAAATATTTCAATAATATTTAGCGGTCAGGAAACTTTGTACTCGGTAGATACCTCATAATTTGACCAATGCTCAAAAACTTCGTTGTATCAATTGGTGCCGCGAAATAATGTAAAGATTTACCGGTGTCGACTCAAATGCTGTGTACGATATAGTTATAGGTGACGAAAACTGGGTTTACTGTTACGATCTCGAAAACAAAAGACATTCTGCTCAGGGGGTGTTTCCTTTCGAGGAGTTCCCTACTAAAGCAAAACGAGGTCGAAACATCTGAAAAAAGATGATAGTCTCTTTCTTCAGAATGACAAGTCATTATACAATAATTATTTTAGAACATAAAAAAAAACAGTCACTACAGACTGGTACCCTAACAATTGTTTGCCTCTTGTTTTGGAAAAAGTTCAAGAAAAACGACCTCGTTGTAGAGTTCTCCTTTGTCATAACAACGCATCACCACATACTGCTAGACAAACAACTACATATTTGGGGATGTTGGGCACAGAAATATTGGCGCCATTAGTCTTACAGCTCCGACCTCGCAACATGCGATTTTTATTTATTTCCTAAAATAAAAGACAATCTTCGAGAAAAGTAGTTTACGAACGCCGAGGAAGCAGTGACTGCAAATGAAAAGGCAAACGAAGCGGCCCCTAAGTGCGAGTGGGCAAATTGTTTCTTTCAGTAGTTCCGTTGACTGGAGCGATGTATCAACGGACACAATTTTGAAAAAAAATAATAAATATAACTTGATAGTTTGCTAAGTTTTTAATTTTCTAATAACTTTTAAATTAACCCATGGAAGTCAAAAAAACTTTAGAACAGGCATTTAACAAACATAAGGATTAAAATTACATTTCTAGATCTCTAAAATCAGTTCTTAGTGTATAGTTACGCTAAGTGTATAGCTGTCCACACCAAATTATACAGAAGACGAAGAAATAACTTCATGAGTGCCGGAGGAATTTTGAAGAAGTTTATCTTCACATTTTTAGTATTTGACGTCACCAAACAAATTAAAGCGAGGTGTTTATCAGTATTTTTGTACGTATTTATGCAAGTTCGTTTCTGGAACCGAAACGACTTTTCGAGTTTAATAATAATCCTTGTCCCAGTAGATTCTCCTTAAAGTAAGTGTGAGGTTACGAGCAAGACTATATCTAGCTATACTAAAGACTAAAGATAGCGACCGCTAGATGCTACGACGAATGAAATAATCGGAATCGTAACCGGTAGAAAAATCGAGATTCAAGACCCGTAGGGATCAAAGTCAAGAACGGGGCTGAGGTGAAAATCGAGTGTGAAATAAATGAGAATATAGACTGACCGTGACCGAAATCAGAATGAGCAATGGTACCGAAATCACAATTGAAGGCGAGACCGGGATCGAGAGGAAAGATGGTATGGGGATCTTTTATGATCTATCAAAGGCTTTTGATTGTGTCAATCACGAAACTTTATTGTATAAATTGAGAAGTAATATAGTAAGTGGTGATGCCAACAAATTAACGGAATCGACATAACCAACTAGTTTTTGACGTGACAACGTCTTAAATTAGGTTGCGGCTGGGAGTCACTTTGAAAAAGTGTAACGCTCGGTAACGTAACGATGAGTCACCGAAAGAGAGAGGCCCGCCGAATGCCTTGCGTCTCTCCACTCAACTATGATCGGTTGCCGCGCGCAGCACTAGAGAATTATAGCTTGCAAAGTATTGCAAGTTATTGATGTATATTTGTATATAAATACGTATGTATGTGTAAAGGTAAAAATAAAATTTTGTTAATATGAAATTCAGTGCGAGATTCTTTGTATAAATTAATGTTTTAAATATAATTCTTTGTATAAATAAATGTTTTAAATTGTTACTATTATTTCATCCTTCTTCCTACTATACGAATGAATATTCATTAAAATGATTTTACCATTCAAAGTCGTTATCACGTAAACTTTCGCCCGTATACCGACTTTACAGGCAACCAAATTTTTTAACCGTTGTTTCGTTAAGTAATTATTTTTTATTTTGCTAGTTTAAAATAAGATTACTAAAAGTTACCATTAAGTTTCTTGGTTTTACTTGAGCGGAATTGCTTTCCGAACGAGTGGTAAAATGTAAATTTTCAAAACATTATTACGTACTCAAGTGTTGTATAACGATCTATGAAATAACGATCATTTGGATTATTTTCTTTTCAAAGATAATTCGTGACTAGAAATGGGAGATCACGAAGGAGTAGTAACAGTGAACACATCGATGTATATAGATATGACCCTCGTTAATAGAAAAAAATTCTGTTTGCCAGATGACCGAATCGTTAAATGTGCCGAAGTTTGAATCTGAAATGGAAAACGCTTTTTGGTTTCGAAAAAATTATCATATAGAAGTATATACAAGAAATCGCTTTCTCCACTCGTTTGAGAGTCAAGCATAGATAAGTGTGAATAAATAATCTTTGAGTCTGTTTACGCAACATGCATGAACGAAAGAACGCTTTTGAAAAAATGTACCATGGGAATGAAGCATCGATATACATCGATAACACGAGTGCAGTATCAAATTAGAAAAGTTCATTTCCTAGAAAATTTTATTTCCTTCGTAAACTAGAAATATTTATATATCTTCGACTATTGGCCGAATACTTAGGTGACTTTAAAATTAATTATACGGTTCACAAAACAAAGAAAAAGGTTTTTAGAATTCTTAAAATGTTATATTTGATGTTAATAAAAAAAAAATGAATTTATTTTACTACGAATACAAGCGAACAAATAATTACCGAAACTATTTCTGTTTTCAAAAACCAAAACTTTCTCTCCTTTTTAAAAAATTGTTTGTAACTTTTTTTATGCGAAATTACAACTTTTTCAAATACTTACTAGATGCAATTGTTTATCAAATGACACTTTGTTAATAATTTTCTGAGAAGGCGAAGTGGAATTCGAATACATGGAAACGAGACTACTACTTGTTTCAAGCCTTCCAGTATGATTTTGCGCTGTACATTATCCAAAAAGCGTTTATCTAAAACTCCATATGATGCAAGCGGTTTTGCATCAACGACATGCATGGACCTATCATTAAAATGACATCACCTAATTTGTGTTAGAAGCGATCTATAGCCAGACAGTCCCACGAGGCGAGAACCATAAGCGAGACGGCCGTTAAAAGCGCTCTCGTAACAAGAATCTCGCGCACATTTTTGTTAGCTCATTAAAATTACATTACAGCAGCTCTCATTCGAACTGCAAACAACTAAACGACGCTTGTTAATGCGCTGGCGCGTCGGGAGTATCGCGGACATTACGTCGGCGCCGAGCGACTGCCCGCTCAGTATTTTTGTAAGTGACAATTTACTTGGAATACTTCTAATTAAGCCGGCGCAGTTGTTAATATCATATTACAATTCATTCGATTCCTATTAAGCTTGAAGTTTTTGAATTGTGTCTGTTGAATAAACGAAGTTTACTTAAAAATTGGAAAATATATAAACTTTTTTTTCCAAATGTGCTAACAATCGGGAAGCAACTGAAGCTGCAAATAATTATTCTTATTTTATGTTATAAAATTAGATTACATTATATACAACGTATATAATTAAATTACATTTCTATGAATGTCTCAAAGTAATAAGTAAAATGAAAACCAAAAGTTATTGAAATTAATTTCATAAAAACCCAGTGTTAATATAAAATGAAACGTACACAACTTTATTAAGATCATATTCCTTCTAAGATGTCATTAAAAAACATAAAAGTATGCATTTAATAGTTTGCACTTTATGTCTTTCCCTAGGTTTTTTAGAGTATCATACTAACTATTAATTTATTAATTTCGTTTCTCACCCACAAATAACAAATCACTCTTGTTATTTTTTTATTACTTCTAATACTTTTTTAATAATAATAAGAGTATCTTTTGCGTATTCATATGTAATTTTTTCACATTGAAAATAATATTTTACAAATTGTTTGAAATACTAATATTTTTTGTTATCAATTTGGCATTTAATATAGTTTAAGCATTCTCTTGAATATTCCCATATCGAGCATGTCCGCATATTTCCATCGCGCGCGTTTAATGTGTTTTTGTTTGACAACATAATGTATTTTTAAACGTTTTCAAGCCGTCTGGAGCGCAGGCGCAGCCGTCCAATTAGCACTCCGACTAGTGCTTTTTACTCACCAGTACCCTTCTGTTCCTCACTTAAGTGCTTTTTTTTATCATCTCCACAATTGTAATACATCTGAATATTTTTAAAATACACTTACAATAAAAGATTTTTTAGCGTCATTCATTTGGCATTATTCCACACAAAAAATAATTCTCTCTAGCGTCATTTCATAATGGAAACTGCTTTGTAATGTAAATTGATTTATGTTTAAGACGTCGCAATAATGCGCAGGTATAATAAAACACACTTTCAATTTATTCGTTAAATAAATATATTTATGTACATAATAACGATGAAATGATAAAGCATGTAGCAATTATTCTGTCGATGTTTACGAATCTTCAAAACATTATTTATTATAACTATATCAATATTTTAAAACTATAATGACAGTTCCCATTTTTTTTTTACATAAATACATTTTCTTTATTATAGTCCGTATATTACAATGGTCTAAAACTTTTAGACTTCGGCAACTACCTACGCTTACATTTTAAAATCATTTTATTTTTTAATATCAGATACAAAAGCCGCGCAGCGCCGACTTGAAAAAAATCACATGCGCCAACAACAACCGCTGAAGCTATGGCATTATGAAACGCAAGTTATCTCACAAGAACACTTAACGAGTTAACATTTCTAACGCTTAACTAGGCATTGCACCGCTTCCGAATACCAAACATCACTATCTACAAGGGAAAAAAAATAGTGTCGCTTATTTGCCTAAATCATTTTAATGGAAAACTCATCTTTGGCAAAATAAATTAACAGTAAATCAATAACCGATCACAACAAATTATGTATTTAGAGAAAAGCATTTTAATAATTTCATACCTTGTATGATAACAACAATGAAGTGTCACTAGACATACACATTTTCCACAACAATGAGATCTTTTTCTCGACAAACGATCCTTTGACTCATGTATTTAATCTGATTGATGGACACATCGATTTGTAAAAAAGTCCGTAATGGAATTCTATATATTACAAGAAACTTAAGATACTACGTAAAATTCTATGCTATTGCAAGAACATATCGAGCTAAAATAAAAAAGTTATTTCATTTGAAATGTATTATTATAATTAAGTTTATAATTATTCTTTGACTAACGTTAATATTTAAAATAAAATTAAAAAAATATTAGCACTTCACTTGTAGTAAGTAACTAAATTACTAATAAAATTTCAATGGGACTTTTGATGCATAATGAACAACGTTTAATCCAAGAGCTGCCGAAGATTTTGCATTTAGTAGTCATAAATTCGTTGAACGACAATCCAAAGTTATTTAAATGAAAAACCGACGACAACGCAGGGTCCATGGTGTTGTTCTCACAATGAATAATGGGGGTAAAGAATCACTAGAATGTACCCTCACTAAAGATTCAATATTTTCATAAAAGATGATATTGTATTAAAATCATGGCGTAAATTTTAGGAACATCACGTAAATATTTTTTACAAATTTTGATTAAAACTTGTGTCATGATCCTCGTGTAATAGAACTATTCTATGATAAAAATGAAAAATAAACTTCTTTTCAAAAAAAAAAAAAAAACAATAATTCATGACATAGTCGTTCGCGCTATGTTATGTGCAAAAACTATACGTCAATCTTGCAAATTTTGAATCTTTTAAATGTACTAAATTTCTTGTTAGAAAAGTAAAATATTTTATCATAAGAAAACACTTCTTGGATAAAATATCTTACCATAAATAACATATGTTGTGATCTAGAGTAAAGAAGTAAGTAAAAGAGAAGAAATTGTTTAGTGCAGCAGTATGTACTTTTAATCAAATACAAAATGAAAGATAGAAAATGTCTAGTACACAATGTTAAATGATTTTATTTTTCGAACATTAATTACGTTGTTCATGAAGTAGGTCATTGACCCTAACAGATCTATCGAATCGTCGACTGCTTATTCAGCCGTAGTGTCGATCGACCGCTCGACAGATTTTGATAAAACAGCCTACGCAAAATCTGCGCCAGCTCTGCGACCGCGGCTGCTTTGAGACGGGAACGCGGGCGCGCGGGAGGAGCGGCCGCGGGCGGCGGGCGGCGGGCGCGGCGCGGGCGGCCGGCCCACGCGCGCTCCTACGTATCTTAAAATGTAAACAAGTGCTCTCAAATCGTATACATAATGGAAATATCGTGTTCCGACAACGCTATCGCTATTCATACCGGACGTTCCGTAAAGTGGCCGCGCAGTCCACGCCTTCCAGACTAATGATGTGCTCGTGCGGCCTCTCGAATATCGCACGTTCTGCGATCTCGAGTTTTGCACCGTCCCTTTTGTAATAAATCCTTTAGGGGGCTAACATCGAGCACACCCCTTAGTACGTCGGAATCGTAAAAGGAAACCGTTACATTGCCGCGTTATTACAATAAATATCGAAGGACAGCAATCGATTCCACCGAAAGAAATACAATCACATAATAGTATTCGAGCGATCTGTACGATCTGCGCCCCGTAGGCCGAGGTCGACGGGCGAGCGGAGTGCAGCCGAGGGCGTGTCCGTGTGTGGTCGGCGGCGTCCGGCGTGCCAGTGCGCGTGCGCTAGTGGGGCTTCACCTGTTCGAAGCGACAGGACGGTTAATTAAATGAAATAGTACGTAAGCTAATCCTACAGTATAATTAAATTCAAAGCTCCCGAGGGAGAAGTACATTTAAAAGTAATTGGAAGAGTAATTGAGAAAGTAATCGGCGAAATTGCCGGGCCTTAAAACCTTGCCAATAAGTACTTAATAATTGAATAGTCAAGAAATTATACGACTTTTCGAAATTAGATCAATTTTGAGTAATTTAGGTAGGTATATGACGAGAAGATAAAAAAGTAAGCACAACTATTAATATGAAATTAGTCTAGACAAGACAATTTAAAAATGACGAAATATTACACAATAATAGTATTTAGATGCTTTAAACAACTTGTAATGTCTAATTTAAAGATAGAACAATTGAAAATTAAACACTGTCATTAAGAACAATATGGGGCAAATCTGCTTTCCTTAGACTACGTTAATTTAGTATAATATAATTTATATGACAAAAAAATAATATATCTTATGTAAAGACAATAAAATTTATTTCGTTTTCATTATAATTCATGGAGCAATAATATTGCTACATGAATAGATAATAATTTGTGAATTAATTTTATTCTTTCATTACGTAATGCTTCAATTTTCCATAAACAATTTTACGATCGCGCTCAAAAAAAAGCTCTACAATAGTAAAGGCAAAAAAGTCTAATGAACTTGTATTTATCATTGTATCAATTAGAAGAATTCGCACGTTTTGAATATTAGTAATATTTATCAGGTTTTTTATATACCCTTTTAAAACATTAACTCTCGAATAACTTCAAAAATAAAAATAAGCAAATCAATAGAAAATGACTAGTAATGGGAATAATAGCTTTACAGACCGAGGCGAGGAATCGACGCGGCAGAGTCGCCGTCGGTCATCGTGCGGCGTCGCACACGTCGGCGTCGGGCGGGCTGCCGTAGCCGCTAGAGGCGTCATCGGCGCCTGCGCATCCCGCCGCCTCCTTGTCGGCCGCCAGAGCACCGCCCGCCCCGCCACCGCCGCCGCCGCCGCCCACGCCCACACCGAAACCTCCGCTCGGTGACTATATTGAATAAGCGAGAGGATCAAATTATGAGGACTTTCCTGACTTATCGCATTAATTCTTGCCCGCGACACGTGAAGGCCCAAAGTTCTCAACCGGCATCGCTAACTTTGTAATGTTATTGTCCGGTGATAGAGGTCCAGCTGAACGCCCAAGCTTATGGTTATCAATATGACTTCACCAATATTCTCGTACTAATGTAGGGATTTTTATAGATACGAATTTCTATGATATTTATTAAGCATTTTGCTATTATCAAATGAATTTTCACAAGCACAAATAAATTAAATTGTTACCCGTGCGGCAAATAACATCGCCATTAATGTTACACATGTGTTTATTCAACATGATAACCTCAAATCGTTGACATTCCGAAAGTTCACATCAGCTAAATGAATGAGCATCTCGATATTTTAATTACGCACTTGTGGTTGGTTTTTCGAAATAAAATAACAATGAGCGCTTCATTCCAATTTTTAAATAAAAATATGGCGCGTAACAGAAAAATGTGACGACGAAAATTTTTCTCATACGTCGATAAAGAAGTTTCACTTCAAAAACAATTTCGCCTAGCTTTTCAAATTATAATTCCTATAATGCATATTAGGCGATTATTGGATGGAAAACGTTTATAAGTTCACGTTACCGACATGTTAATGCAGTATATGTGAAAACTTATATATGCGTGTTGGGAGATTTTTGTACGAGTAATATCTTATGAATTTTTGTCACCGACACACCAATGTTAACAGTATATATAGGTTAAGAGTATATATGAAAATTATATTTTAAATACAATTCAATTGCAACATTACTGTTATTTTATTCAAGTTAAAAGGCTGAAATTTCGCATTTCAAACGCTAATGCATATATTGACTTTTATTTCAAATTTACTGAGCTTGCGCAATCTATCATGACATGAAACACATTGTGTTTCGATTAATAAATAACCCATAACAAATATATGTAATTGTTGCGCGGAGAACTGATAGATTAATTGATTTACAAATTATGATATTTTATTTTTTAATACTACAATTAATTTGGAAGTCCGAAAAATATGCCATTTTATGAATTTAAACGTTTCGTTAAAAAAAAGTTATATGGCAAGGGCTATTATACCGTGTCTTAATATGTCAATGAAAAAAACCAACGGGATTGAACAGCTCGGCTATCAGGTTGCTTCATATTATTACTAAGTGTTTGTACTAAATTATGAGTTATTTAATTTTGTGTATCGATGAGTAAAAAAGAGCAAACCTTGAATTTTTTGCCCATTCTTCTGATGGTGAATCAGCATTTGGGATGGGTGGTAATTTTAATGTCGAAAACGGTTGTTTATGACGCATTTCAAGTGTTATTTCTATTATCTACAAAATAAAGATAATTTTGATTTGAAATGAATACTTTTATTTCATAGTCTTAAATTTTCCCTTCGGTCGGCGATCGTGATTGTCTATTTTTTCTTACAAGTATCGATCTTCCCATTTATTTGTCATGTTTGAAAGATCGAGACTCAGTTACAGTTCATTGGCGCTAACCTGTATTTGCCGAGCGCATTGAAAATGTAATCGACAAAATGTCCGTTTCGATATCGCTAGGCAATAAATAGCTACCGGATATAAACGCATAGGCTAAGATCCGGCATTAGAAAAATGTACCCTCATTTGTTAATTAAATCGAATAATGTTCTAAAGGCAAATAACAATATTATAAAATGAGAAGAATGTGTGCCACCGTACTGTTGCTGCTATTAATATTAATCACTTATTTTTTTTTATGTAAGCTGCAAATTTACACTACGAACGGGACGAATATTGTACAATGTCAAAGTCGTACATCTCTTCCACGCGAATGGATGCAAACGTTCTTATGCGATACTGAATCGGACCGATCTTCTGTTTTCGTCGTGCTGATGCCCCACGTCTAAGGCCATACCGATTCGCGGGTCACTGTATCACCGTTCTATAACAACTGTAGGACGGGCCGTCGTAACGAATGGCTCAGATGTGCGTCTGACAACGTACTTGAGGAACATCGCGGCGGTTTAAGCTGAACAAATTCAAAATGAACAAACATTATCCACGGCTCATCACCCTCCCCCCTCCACCCACCCACCCACACACACCTTTTTTTTAAGCGTGGGGCTACGCGTCCGCGGCGGCGGCGGCGGCGCGGCGACACGGCGGCCGTGCGCGCAATCAAAAAGTCGATTAGAAACGTCGTGCGGCTGAATGGGTTTCCTCTACCCGCGCGGATCATAAAATAAAATAGATTCCCCCACATTCGCATTCCGACAAGCGTTCGTACGAGAAAGATTAATGATCTTATACAAAAGAAACATAATAAAGAGGAGATAGAATCTCCCACTAACCGTGTCCTTGCGGGACTTATTTACTTCGCCTAGTCGACTTTTTCACGTTTGCTTTTATTGGAGTTCTCTGCCAGGAAAAAAAACGAAATCCCCGGGCGTTATAAGCAAACAAGATTGTTAGATTGTATAAATTTTCTATCTGGTGACTTTTAATGCTTAATAAATATTCAAAATTAGAACTCGGGAACGGGTTGTGATTTAGTAGCCGTTCATTTAAACAAATGTGTTTTCATAATGTCAACGAAATAAAATGAATGCAAATAAACAGCTGTAGAGAATCGATTATGAATACTATGAGAGAAATAGTATAATAATGGATCGACATATCGATTGAAAGGTACGATTCGACATGGTATATTTTCGAACCACATGTAGCACGAGTCCGTACCGGCCAAGTCATTTGGCGTGTAGGCCTGAATCGATTTTATTTATACGTAAAACTAAAAAGAATCAACAACAGAATGAAACTTTAAAGGCGATAGATATTCACGGTACATAGTGATTTCAAAATATTTGTTATGGGTAGCCAATGAAATATCATAAAAAGCCACAATATCGCTGTGTCTTAACACGACCGTAACAAAACGATGTACAGAGACGGCAAATACGTTCGTTCGTACGGAGCAATCGTACAGAAGGTCGAGATACGATATAGAAAAATTTTATATACCAAAAACCGGACAGATGTGAGTAGTCGCGTCCTGACAATTTCGTACATACTTAATTATGTATAGTATAGGGTACATAATTATGTATAGTATAGGGTACATAATTATGTATAGTAGGCATTCATCCATAGTCTCGGTGAGTTTAATCTGTTTTCGATATCGAAGATGGCAAAATATCAGTCCCGGAAAATCCAAGGTTTTGATGGTTTACTTTAAAAAACACCTGAATATTCTTTTCTAACTTTCCATTAAATTTTTCCATTGCGGGAAATTGAAAAATGTTTTCCCATACTTCGGTATAAATCATAGACAATTCTAGATCAACGGAACGAAGCCTATCGATTTCAATGTCATTTTTCTCAAAAGGCGAACAAGCGTGAGGGCCACCAGAAAGTAGATGGTCACCGCCGCCCATGGAATCTCCTAACCCCAGGGTAGTCATTAGTGCGTTGCAAGCCTTTTAGGAGGGAATACGCTACTTTCTTGTAAATCCACTTGCTTTAATGAGTTTGAAATATCAAAATAAGTGACAAAATGGCGGTATGTTTTAAATGTGTTCACTTAGAAACTTCAATTTTCTTACATTTCCTAGAGACCGTAGACCTCAGCACTAGGTATTAATATCAAATCGATGTCTCTATCCGTGTCTAAGGAAGAGTTTTAACTGATGGACTGACAGAACAGGCAGACAGACAGAAGGCAGGTTAACAGACGAAGGAAAAAAAAAAGAGATCCCATATATGACTCGGTTAAATTTTTTTGAAGGATGTAACTTTAGTAATTTAATAATAATAATATAAACTAACATTTATTTCAGAAATTATAGAATTGTAATTTAGTATACAATAGAAATACGAAGGAAGGAATAAAAGGAAAAAGAATATTGGATAGATTTAATGCTATTGGACCGCGGCGATAAGAGATATTTAAACTTAATATTCCGAAGCTTTTCGATGTACTTGAAACATTTTTTTTTCTTATTTTCGTATAATTATTCACATATACTAAATTTGGTGGGTCCTATCACTTTTGAGGCAATTACACACTTTTCTCAAATCTACCTTCTAATCACAAATATTATGTCGACCTGTTACCCAACAATAGTATATCGCTAGTTTCACAAGCCGTCATTACTAAGCCTCACGACTTTTCTAAACTGTGTTAAAATATTGACTGGAAGATATAAAATTTTTCATCTAGTCGAGGCTACTACATGTTATAACAGTTTTTTGTACAGTCTCAGTCTCACACAGACTATATTGCCTTTTAAAAAAAACGACAAAATGCTTTCATACCATAAAATCTCCGTACACTTGTAGCCTTAGGCAGGTGCACGGTTACTATTTGTCTACTGACAGAATATATTCTACACAAATTTGAGAGCAGAGAAAACGTTCTAATCGGCCAAGAAGTTATCCATGATACTTCGCAGTTACAAAACATAGTTTGGACACACCACATTTTACTTTCAATCTCATTCACATCACTAATTTCTTTTTTGCTTGAGCCTTCTCCCCTTGGAGTCTCTCACCGCACTCATTTTATAAGACAGTTTTCTCTGATTTAGTTCTTCTCATTAATTTTATAATGTCATCCATGATAATTGTACTAAGTTCAAGTATTCCATTGTTTTGACAAATAAAATATTTTTGAACGATATTTAAATTTATAGTTTAATAAATATACAATAAAATATACGAAAATCGAGCATTTAGGGCTCGACCTTTGCAAATTTTAGCTCCATTGTGACCATTTAGGTATCATGTCTACAGCCTTGACTCCAATTCCGATTCAGCAAACTGCTTAAAAATCGATTAGTGCCCTAGTAGACTCTCACGGCCACATATAGCCTCTCAAGTAATATATCGATATAAATTATAAAATAATAAATTTTTATTATTATAATATAATAAACGTTGAGGTGATCTTTCATAATTTCACCTGTAAGCCGCTGACCTGTCGTCGGATGTGCGCCAGCCCGCTGGGGTTGGCGGCCATGCTCGCGAACACCAACCTCTCCTCGTAGTCGTACTCACAGAGGATCTTATTGTCGCACAGATAGAACCGATCGCCCACGCAGAACCTGACAACCGACAAGTACAAAACCGATAAAATATATTTGGATAACGAATGAAGCAAAAATATATTATTTCCGTAATAAATAAGCACACGTACACGCACCTCTCTCTATACATGCATATACACAAAGCCGTGTATTTCGTCTCGAATGATAATTTTAAAAATGCATAAATCTTAAAGGTTTTTTATCACAACCATAGGGCTGTCCATGTAGGTGGACTGCAATGCGCCGTACCTGTGGTTACACTGTTGACAGGCGAAGCATTCTAAATGGTACACGAAGCTCTTAGCTCGCATAACCATTTCGAAGGCGGGAATGACTTTGTTGCACGCCACGCAGTTGCCTGTGGCGCCGAATAACCTGTGCATATCACATTACCGTCTTAACTAGGACCTAGAAACGGTACTCGTAAAAATATATTTTAATTTGTCACGCAAATAATAATAATAAATCCATTGTATTTTGCTTTAGTAGTCGTTTCCTTTGTTCTTAAATAATAATTACCCTTCGCAATTGTCCCGTAATTTGCAATAAAATAAAAACAGTAAAAAATATTGAAACTTTAATACCCAGCAGAATTAATTGTCTTTTAATCTAATGTTCTCGTTTTTTACAATACAGACACAATAAATCTTTATTTCTCAATTAACTCACTGGTTGCGCGACGTAATATAATTAATCACAATTAATATCTTACATTAAAGAAGTTACATCAGCGGCATAAAATATGTGTGGCATTTTAAAAATCAAAGTTAACTGAACTCGGGTATTGTATCATCAGCGACTGACGATATCATAATTCGAGTGGTCACATCTGAGCGTTAAACGTAATCATCCCCAAAATACCTAAATTATTTTCTGTTTCAGACTATTCACTAAGTGAAGTGTATTGCGCTTATATCGACCCCTTATTGCATGAATTATGAAGGAGATAAAAATATTTTTTTCAACGAAAACATCTTTTGTCTTAACTAATCTGTCTCAATTAGAAAAAAAAAATTATAATTTTAGAAATTACTACACGAAGCCATATAGGCTTTGTATGCATTCCAGTAGAACAATGCAAATCCATATATGGCTTCGTATGCATTAAAAATATAATTATATTTTATACAAATGTTTGAAATAATTTCGTTTCTCATTGTAGTACAAAATTAACATGAAATTTTCCACATTTTCATCAAAAGCTTCCATTTTAATGTTTTCTCAAACGACCTGGTCTTTTTTGGATCTTTATCGTATTCGGGTATGATAATATTTTTTCTGTGACGAGCGTGGAGTGAATAAGTGAATAAGTGAACGTGGCGTGGATCGTGTTCAGGGTCGGAGTCTGAAGTGAGATCATCGTCACTCAAAAAACCATCATCAGGAATAAAATTGACACGTTTAGAAGTATTAAAGAAGTTAGGATTCATGACTGTAAACAAAAACAAAGCATCCTTGAATGCTTACGAAGCCATGTTTGACCGATAGTGCTTTGGCCGTAACACATACCAAGCCAAATATGGCAATTTCAAAATATATCTCAAAACCAAAAAAAAAAAACAAGTAATAACGTCCAAAAACCATTTCATGTTCTTCAAAATGCAAAGAATTCCTTTTAAAATTATTAGCTTTTTAGTTTAGTTATTGTCTCAGTGTTGTTTTTTTTTTATTATAAAATCAATTCGAATTCAGTGCACTATTAAAGTCGGACATGCGGTACATAACTTCAAATAGTTTAGCAGTTTAAACTTATCATAGATAACAAAAAATGCATTCTATTACATGAAGATTTGATTAATTAGGACGCCATGTTGTATTAAAAAAACGACTTTTATTGTATTAAAAATAATTAGAAACTTTAGCAGTTATATATGGCTTCGTATGCAGTAAGAGGTTAATAAATTATATAAATTATTTATACCGTGATTAAGAAATCGAACTCTACTTATGTAAAAAGAGTTTTAGATCCATCGATGAAAATCATTTTCTAAATGCGGCCATTAAATGTTAATTTTTACAATGAAGAAAGTAAACATAGCCAGCTAGTGTGACGCCAAAACCAAAAACATCTTCAGGCACACTTAAATGGTATGCCAACCGATTCATTGCGTTTTATAACTATTCCGTTGGAAAACTATAAAAATTAAAACTCATAAATGAAAGAAAGAAGGACTGAAAATGTAATAACAAACACAAACCTAAGGTAGTCTCTTTTACAGAGCATGAGGTCGGCCTTATAGTAGAGCTTGGAGCCGACCTCCCCGAGGCGGCAGTCGCAGCAGCCGCACTTGAGGCAGTCCTCGTGCCAGAACCGCTCCATCGCCTTGAGCAGGAACCGTTCCGTGATGACCTTCCCGCAGTGGGCGCACAGTCGCGCGCCGCCCGCGCTCCCCGGCCCGCTGGCGCCGCCCAAACCGTACTTGCTCTCATCCTGCTGACCTGTGAGCAGGGCGACGGTCGGCACACATTAATGAAAACAGTAACGGATGAAAGTTATAAAAACGGGAAACATTAATATTATAAGATTGACTGCGTGTAACTACTGCTGCTTGATATTGTTTTATTACTGATGCGGGATAAGTTACTACTTAACGCACATTTTGAGGTTGAAAAGTAGCTATTTTAATATTTTACAATTGCGCGTGAGTGTTTTCGTAAATCAAACGTTTGTTTGAGTGCGACAAGTTTACTTGGCGTACGAAAATCGTACTATCGCATGCAAATTCACAGTAACAACTGCTAAAACTAAAAAAAGGTCGTAAAATGAATAACTGAAAAAAAAATCGAAGTGTCAATATTAAAAAAGTGAGATCGAAGTGACAGATGATTTTATTCTTATTTACATTAATCTTTATGTTTAAAGGAAAATTCATACGAAATTAAAAAAAAAAGTTAAAAATGAGTCGTAATTCTGGATGATACCAGACACGGATGATGAATTTACATCACCCGAAGTACTGAAAAAAGCCAATGACGTTATCGGCCTGGTCATCTACTTCACGAGAAGATCCTTATCGAATTGATTCAACAGCGGATCATGTACACATCGACATTAATTATACGTCAAAAAAAATGGATTTCGAAATTATCGATGCTATTTCATACACAAATTCAAAAATACAAAAATCATTTTCTCAAATTGCACTAACTTCTCTATATCTTTTAAGAATGAAAATAGGAATAATTAGTTAACTTTTGTTGTAATTTTATTTTAAT
The DNA here is from genome assembly GCA_005406025.1 of Eumeta japonica. Taxonomy (NCBI): domain Eukaryota; kingdom Metazoa; phylum Arthropoda; class Insecta; order Lepidoptera; family Psychidae; genus Eumeta; species Eumeta japonica. The sequence goes on along the minus strand of BGZK01000971.1, from coordinate 169,717 downwards.
TGTTTAGAATAAAGTTCTCGAATTTAATGAAAGTTTATTTGACCTAATCATTGATCGTTATGTCTAGTGTGGCGTTACCCCCCCTCCCCCACCTGGGTCTTCTACACTGAATCCTAATTTTACACAAAATTGATCTCCGTATTCATAATAAAAAAATAGTATCTGCAACTCGTGCGGTGATGCCGGTTGCCCACTCGAGCGAATGAGCGCACTCACTACTTCATGAGCTCAACTTCGCTCTCTTGGGCAATCGGCAATTTATCGCACCCGTTGCACAACATACTATTTTGCTGTAGTGTCAAGTTTCAATCACCCCGCCTGTTGAGTAGCACCTCTCCTCAACCTTTTTATTACACGTTGATAGGCTTGGATTTTAGACTCTCCACACGGACCCAGTGCGTGTTGGGCGCCATCTACGCGATGGCGACGCGCAACAGCGGCGGCTTGAATGCTCACCGAGGCACGGAGTAAAATGGCTTAATTTGAGTAAGTCAAGAAGGCATCGGTCAATTCGCCCCTAGCCAAACTGGAACCCGTTACTTTCTGGCTCGAAGGAAACGCTCTTAATCACTGAATCATTACCGCTACATGATACGTATACATTGGAATTACTATTTTATACGCTAATTTTTCATTTTTGAGTTCACTTTTATTATTGTCATTTCAATGAAAAATAAGAATAATCTGTATACATTTCTAAATTATAAGGAAAGCGTAAAAAGATAAAATTATTGAATACAAACAAAAATTCGGAATACTTGTATGACAATTTTATTTAAATACATTTTTGTTCGGGGATCACTACTAAGCAATGCTTTTTTTCTCAAATCCTCATTTGTAAACTATAATGTTATACTAAGTAATATTTGGCTAATAATACCTTAGTAAGGTTATACTCGTGCAACCCATATAACCTCTCACTCCTGGTCTCATGTGTAAATAAACTCTACATGATTTAAAAAAAACAAAATCAAAATGGGAGTCAATCTCTAACGTCTAGAATTTCCTACCAACGAACGAAATGATACAATAGTTGCAACTGCCGTGTGCATTTGCAATTATAAAGGCAGCTGTCTACATAAGAGAGCTGCCTTTATAATTTCATCGGAATCGATAAACAAATAGCAGTGATAAGATTCTATATAGAGATTTACGAACAGATGGACAGAGAACGAGACGAAACCATAAGGGTTTTTTACCTTGGCTGTGGAACCTCAAAAATGTCACTTATTCAACTAAAGCTTTCATTTCAAAATTACAAGTAAAGCTATGGAAACCGTACCACAATAGCAACCATTTAAAAACTCTTTTATTTACCATCAGTAAACATCATACATGAAAGTGAGTGAAATACACAAACTTAAGTTTTTATTAATTTGGAATGTATCACTAGAAGATTCTCACAAATCCAAATATTAAATGGTTCTAAATGTTTACAATCTACATTTCAAATCACTATAATAATGATGCTGTCATAATGCATTAATTTTTTTATAGATTACAATCACTATACATTTTATTTTAAATTCAATAAAAACGAATTAATGGAAAATGAATGGATAAAAGTAGAAATATATTTTTGTCGAAACACGGCGAATCCATTTGTGATATATGACGCTATGATTATAAAAATGTACAATCTATTAAAATTGTAGTTGGTGTCGATCCATTAATAGATTGGTTTCATTCCTTTTTTTTCGACGCCACTATTGACTTGATGTGATTAGGTAATTTCAAAGGTATTATTATTACGCCTGGGAGTGATTAGTTGCCTGTGGGTATATAACATGTGTGATATACCTATGCGTGCTACGTACCTATACGTATACATATAACAGGTGTGTCATGCTTGTGGATACATCACGGGTGCTATTCCTGTACGTACACCATATTTGCTATTCTGTGGGTACAGCATGTATGCTATATTGTAAATACAGCATGTATACTATATACCTGCCGGTACAACATATGTTCTATACCTGTGAGTATACAGACTAGATTTTATCATACCTCTTTTCGCAAATATTAATAATCTTCTTCTTTTTCAGAACAACAGTGCCAAAGTAACTACATATAATTAAAATATATCAAAGAAAATATACATATAAATAATATAGACACAACCCTAATAAATGATTGGTCAGATTGCAAGCGTGGATGTGATAGAAGGGCTGGCCGTGCGGCGCGCTGCGGCGTAGTACCTATGCGTCAGCTCTAAGGTTGTCAGTACAACATTTCTACATAGATGTTCTATGCTATTTAAAAAAAAAACAGCTACTTCAGTATTTATGTATTTTTTAAATTGTTTTAAAAGGGGAAGGGATTATGAATATTTACGAAAAGATGCATGATAAAATCCATCTGTATACAGAAAACAACAGTATTCCCTTCGAATTTGATACCACACGTCACTAAATTTAAAATGTAAAATGAATAGCTTAAATTTTATTATGTAATAAAAAAGGAAAAAGCAAACGTAATACTGAAAGCAATTTATAAGACTACACGGAACTAAAAACACAAATTGTGTTTAATTTGGTAACAATAATTTCCTTCATAAAGAATAAATTCTTGTTTATCGATATTGAAGTCGATACACGTGCATCATTAGCATAAAGAAAATTAATTACATTTGTTTTAAATGCTAAATATGCTATTCCTTTTTATTATTTATATCTATATATATATCTATAATAATATCTATTCCTTTTTAACAGATTCCCAACGTCTTATGTGAAAAGAGTATAAACTAATTAATATATTCTATTGTTATTTAAACATAATTATTGTTCTGATACTGTAATTGTTTATGTTTCTTTTATCCCAATATGAAGACTCGGGGCCGCCAAACCTCATTTTGGTTATTGTCATATATACAGGTGATACGAGCTCAAAATAAAACTATGATGAAAGAGTCGGATGATGCGTTTCGTCTATAGAGAGCGCCCTTTAGACAAACAAAATGTACAGTTATACACCTGTTTTTTTCTTTCACCTCGTGCATCCGTCTGAGATTGGTGACCTATTAACGACAGCTATTATTGAAAGCGTAAATATAATAATCTATGCTAAGTCCTCTACTCAACCTACCGTACCACCGATAAATAACAATTTTACCTTTTATTGACAGTGCAAACTATAATAGAGGAGCTAGCGACCTAAAATAGAGAAGTCAGTGTTCAACCACAGATAGTTTTGCTAATTTAATGCTTTATTATAAATTCTGACAGACTGGTGTTATATTTTGGACCAAAAGAGTGCAAATTTAATCGTCTGAAAATCTAAGTTGAAATCTTGTTTTTCCATCAAAATAAAAAACAAAGAAGTAACAGATATGTGAAAATTGTTTGTTTTAAATGTATGCTATTGTCCGCCAGTTCCTCAATTATAATAGTGGGTAGATGTCTAGACATGTTATTGGAATTTGAAAGTCTCACGTCTGAAAAGAAATCCGATAAACGAATTGCACGTGGTACTTACATAACTTATAGTTCAAGCAATTTGTATAGGAAAATACAATGCAAAAATTATAAGGAAATAAAATGACATCACACTAGTGAACATAATTAATAGACCGCGTGTTTTGTATATGAATTAAATTAACAATAGAACAAAAAACTGTTATGCAAAAATACTATGATGAAATTAATAGGTTGGATTTACCCAACGTTAATAATTACAAAATTAAATAAATAAAAAGACTTAAGTTCCGTCATCCAATTCAAAGACGAAAAAAGACCCGTTGCAAAAAAAATATTGCCATAGTAATAAAATCATTACATATACTCTCATAGAGATAGTGTTTGGATAATGGTACCGATTGCATTATTGTACAAATACTGGATTCGTTGGCTCCGTCTATTCGGTTTCAGCGGTACATTGATAAATATTATGGTCAGTCAACAAGGGGATCTTTTGTACGATACTAGCAGCGCTCGTGGCTTCTCTCGTGTACACGTAGATGCGTACAATATTTTTTTAAAACCTTTAAATCTCTCAAATAAATTTTACTCTTTAACACTATAAGAACTTTTTTGCAATACCAGTTTTATTCTCGTACCTCATTTACACAAACTTATGAATAAATATGCAACAACAGGGAACTTTTATAAACTTTCAAAAAATTAATACTACATTAAATCTGATTTACAACGATATGAAAACTACGCTGTAAGTCGTAACTTGACTTTTTATATAAAATCACAGAGATGGATTCAACGAAGCGAAAAATAATTTCAAACAGGAATTAGTGACAAGTTTGACAGCTACATTTTGTTTATAGAGTTATCAAGATCGAAGAACAAAAAATAGTCGACGTGAATATAATGAGGGGTTTCTTTGCCTTTTTACGAAAAATATCTAGATTTCATTGTCTGTATTTTTGTTGATTATCAAATATATCATAGGAATTGACACCATTCTTTAACGATGAGTAGTATATCTTGTAAATGTTTGTATTTCATCCACTTTCCAATATTATTCTCCACGTCTAAATGTTTACACGTTTAAATTAAATTAGACTCTCCCTAGCCATAGTCCTTTCTAACCGTAGCAACAATTAATAATATTAAATACTCTATGTTTATAAATACAATAATTCTTTAGTTGAGGTGGCCTTCAATTGATCGATATTCCATCTCGGAGACGTCTTAGAGACTATGGGTACTACATTTTGTTTTCTTGCACTTTTACGTAGTTTTTTTTTACTATGCGTTCCTCACGTAACTAATGTTAATTACACCGCGTGCTTTATTTTGTAGAAGTTTCACAGTTCGTCCAAGTCAATTCATTTTCTACAAAATTTTCTAACGATTCTTCTCTCTATGCAATTAATATTTCCGATTTCCGTTTGATTTGTTGCGATCATATGATGGCGCTGACGAATTGATGTTGCGACGTCACATGACGCAGCTTGGTGTTCGTGTGCGGATTTCGTAAAGTTACATATTTTTGTGCATAATAATAGTGTACATATTTTTGTTTCAATTACAGTTACACACGATAAACTCAAAAAATACTGAACCGATTTCAATTAAACATTTTTCTTATTTATTAATCATAATCTAGAATCTATTCTAAGATAAAACTTATCACGTTTAGTCACCTAGAAAAAGAACGAACGACATTTTTCAAGGGGCGGAAATGTGGACAAACATTCAAAGGAGTGAGAAGAGTATGCGTATATAAGTTAATATTGTTATGGTACAGCCGCTAACAAAAATTGATACAATTTGTCAGGGAGACGATTTGAATCCTGAAAATGAACTTGTATCACTTTTCATAATCTCGCAAAATATAAATGTATAAAAAAAACAAAAAAAAAAAAGAATCCACACCTATGCAATAATTGAAATAAACGCGCGATATAATCAACGCGGACGGAGTCGAGGGCAATGGCTGATGTTGTTATATACAGCCAGATGTTTTTATATTAGAAATTTTATCAACTCGTCCATGCTTCGTGCTAAAACTGAGCAATCGAAATCATATTATCTGTGTATAAGAACAACTATGTATGCGCGTAATAACAGCGTGTTCATTTCAAGAAAGCTCTTTTTTTATTCCTTATTACTGAAAATTACCCCGATATTTTACTTGTGCGGCGGACGAGCCGGGCAGCGCAGTTAACACCAATCAGTGATACATTTCTCACGCTCTGCCGACGTAACTGCGTCGGCCAATTTAGTAATTGCTCAATCATGGCCTGTTATGATGATGGCGGACGACAACAAAGTGTGTTTTGCTAATTTAATCCAGTGTAATTAAGTGAATTAAACCCGTCTTAATATTGTACACGTACAAGATTGAGAATGACATGGAAATATGATTAAATATAGGCAATACTGAAAATCATTTTTTAAAATACTTTTTTTTTTAAATATAATAGAGTTTATGATGGCGAGTAAATTAGGAAAAAACGTGAACGCAAAACGTCACGCGCCCACTTCGAAACGGACGCTTCACACTCTGTTTGTTATTATGGCGTAAGAGTAGGCTCAAATAGTATCCTATACGTCACCGCTTTTCCTTTCTTATTGCATTGTTATTATACTAGTAATTTAGAATAGGCAAGCATAAAATTACTATTTTTATCATTTTACACAGTACGCATAAGCAGTTTCACTTTCGTCGTACGTCCTGAAAAAATCCTCCATTTTTTTTGTACTTGTCACATTCCTAATAAGATAAAGAAATACATTAAGATGTTTTTTTTATCTATTTTTTATTTCACTATGAAATAAGTTTATTTAATTTACTGGCAATACAATAAGTTATAACCTCAGAGTACGCACGCGAGGGCACCGGCTAGTCAATATAAAAACCCTGCAGGCAATTAATTCGGTTTCGCTACACACGAAGGGTAATTGTTCGTAATACGTGGCTCATCACGGCATTAAGCTCGGCTCGATTGTTTCTAGTGTGTAATTGCATCAATTAATTCGAGCAGCGCGCAGGCTCGAGGGCCGGCCGCCCGCGCCCACCTGTGACGTCACCGCGCCCGGGCACAACCGCATAAATAACAATTTTAATTAATACGAGTCCAGTTTACGATAGACGGCGTTAAGGAAATAATTTTCAAAGTAAATATTGGTTTAATAGGAGGATCATAAACCGACGGGCTATCATGGGCAGACAATCAATTCCAATTTGCGCGGCGCGGCGCAGAGCGCGCGTAGTGCGTACGTCGGAGCAATCAAGGAGCCAATTGAAGGGGTAACTAGCCCGGTATAACTCATCGCAATCGATCACGTGCGAGGGAGCGCGGGCGCGGCGCGGCCGCTCGCCGATACATCTCCTTTATTGGAGCTGACGTCGCGACAATAAACTTAATTGGGAGATATTAATGACAGCTCGTTAATAATAAAATAATAAAGATGACGAACGGCCCCCGGGCCGGCAATTAGTGCGCCGCGGGGCGCGCCGCCGCCCGCGCCGACTCCGCGAGATTCCTTCGATAAATAATCGTAATTACTATTAATGTGTGCAAGGATCGCACCGCATTAACGTCGGCCTAACCGATTCTTCTCGGTGGCAGTTATTCGAAATCACTGAAAAGCTGCCTGATCGTTTTCATTCTATGATCCGGTCGGGGCGAGCGGAAAGAAACGCACGCCGATGTTATACGGCGTTATACTGTTACGTGCAAATACAAGCCTGGCCCTATAAACATGTTTTATAAGTCGTTTGTTCTCCGTGAAGCGTAATTTATCTAGACGATCAATCTGCCCTCGTAAAACTACCCTAGTTCACTTTACGAAAAAAACGATGGTCGCGCGATGGAATAATAATGTTCAGCGAGCGAAATAAATTGCATGATTATTTAAAAAAGTTATTTCCACGAACGGCTGTCGTAAAGCGTTCCGAGTTAATCAATTCGCGCAGCGTCGCCGTTTTCCTTCATGTTCTCGGAACGCGTGCACACAAGCGGTGCTAGTTTTCTAAAGTAAAAATAAACATTTACAGAGTGGAACTTAAGAATCCGCATTTTTTCCCGCGCACGCCGGGCGGCGGGGGCGGGCACTCGAAGTCGAGTTCTGTCCGTATGGGGACCCGGGCGCCGTAATTACGAGCGCGGTCTCCGCCGCAGCACCCTGTCGGAGGGGCCCGATTGCAATTATCGATTACCGGTACAACGCACGGAACACCATTTCGCGGGCGCGCTCTGCGCGGATGCGGCGTCCATCCGAAAAGACCCTCCAAAGACGCCGGCGCGGGCGCCCGCCTCCGCGGACCGGCCGTTACGTGGCCACGAACGGTTCCGGTCGGACGTCGCGTTCGGGGATACAATATCCGCAATATTGTTCCTAGCCATAATATAAAACCCAATAAAAGGCGACTTAATATCTGGACTGTACATAAATATCCGTAGGTCGGCGGAGGCGCTCCGTATTATTTTCGTTTTATTACCGCCGGGCCGAGAATTTGATAGAGACTTGGCTACCGAACTGCCCTCGCAGTATTAATTTCGCCGACACAGCCGGCCGCCGCCGCCGACGTATTAAGGCGCCGAAATGAAAAGAAACCCGGAAATGGATGAAAAGTAATTTATTTTGTCGCGAGCGGAGCGACAATGGCGCGAGCGTGTATTGCTATTTCAGCGGCGGACGGCCCGCCCCCGCGCCGCCGCCCTACACTCCACTACCAACTTTAAATTAATTTTCTAATTTCGCTGTGGAATTACTTCCAAACATGGAGCCCGAATGGAATCTGTAATGGCCTTTGTTCCTAAAATCCTTTCTTGACGACAAAACGCGTTCACGTGGCGAACGTTTCGCACTGTGCGGAAAACAAATGTCTCTTCGCCGACGTGTCACTGAGCACACGAGATATCGATTTTTTTATTATGTCTTTGAAAATAGTAATATTCAAATAACAATTGAATATTTCAAAGTACCTTCATTTGTTAACGTATCCAGAAACTGAGAAGAATTTCGAGAAGAAGTATTTGTTTTTAAAATTATTACGTCATGTTATTAAAATAATTGGTATAAATATATATATTTTTGTTTTATTAATCATACAGTATACCAATTCTAAGGTACAAAAATTAAGATAAAAACAAAAGTTGTACTTAATTGAAGTTATAGAACCAACAAAATAAATATGTTTGTAATTTTTTAATTTTGTTAGATTTCATATATCCCATGAAAAAACGGAACCTTTACATCATCGCTCTTCTGTGTATCTATCTATTTGTATGTCTGCAAGAGTGTTTGTCTGTCACAGCCCAATTCCTTCGAATCTACCAACGAAAAATATTACAACTTAGTAGACACCACAGTAAATGCCCCAATCGTGAATGCATAGCGAAATAAATAATTTTCAATTTTGTATGTTAATTTTTGGGGCAAATAATTGGATTGAAAAACTTTCGCCAAATTCATAACGTGATATATTACATAAACGGGTTTATCATCTGGAATATAAATATTTCTTTACAATGAAATACAAAATGTAGTTTTTCTGATAGTTTACAGGAAAACATAACCCAAAATCGTAAACCTTTAAATACTCACTGAAAACGGAAAATATTCGTGAAATAAAATGTAATAAAAACATAAGGTGCATGTTCTACTGTACTGCGCTACAAAAGTGCACCAAAGAAACACTAAACACTGCAATCGATTGGATTTAAAATAAAACTACGCGTGCGTTATTTGTGCGCACTCATCACCAAGAGACAACTAACTTACAACGTCCGACCTCCTCTATATATAACCGGGAGCAACTGCTCTAGAACATTCTTTAAATGTAAACAAAATTATGAAGAATTAAATATGTGCACTTACATATGTATGCATGTAAAAAGCTATACTTTTTTCATGTAAATGAATTCTTAAGCTTAATTTAAATGTGTTAATTAAAATTATTAAATTTGTGTGATGATTAAAATATGTAAATACTAAATCAAATTTTATTAATTTTGATAATTTCTATGACGTATAGTAATAAATGATAAACTATCAATTATTCATTTTTTAAATAATTAATTAATAAAATATATAGCTATATATATATGTGTTAAAGTAAATTATAAAAAATGAAGTATAATAGTAAATTATAAATACTTTGCAATTTGAATTTATAATTGATATATATATCAACAATTATTTACGGATAAAATTAAAATAAATATTCAGCGTTAAATATTAATGTAAACAGATGTATAAAAAATATTGGAGATAAACATTAATTGATATTTAAAATAAGTGAAGTTGTATCTACTTCAACTTCTATTTTGAAAGAAATGTGAATTTATAATTGAATGACAAATTTTTCTACAATAAATATTATTTATAATCCTTTAGTTAGGTTATGTGTATTATAGTTTAAAATAACAATGAACGCTTACGCACAACATAACTTTTATCTACATTATAGTTCAAATTTTCTATCATTGATTCACCTCCATAACACCTGGATTATGGAACCATAATTATGGATGGAACACCTCCATAATTCTGTTCTATTTTGAATCCATAAATTGATAACATTTCCAAATTATCGCGAGTTTTATTGTCAGATAAAAGTTTACGGCACTTTCTATATTATGAAAAAAGGTTTAGCAACCAAATTGATATTGCAAACTTTTTGTTACAATATACGCGCACATCGTCAAAATTAATTATTATCATTTATTCCATGATGCACTTAAATAAGTATAACATCAAAATAAACAAACAAATATACAGTATTTCCTGGAATATTCCGATTTATAAAAATTCAAAAATTAACAACTACGGCCACAAATTTTTCATAAATAAGTGGAGTCCTATTCTGTTATTGATTTGGCAGGAGTAATGTACATTAATTACTATGTAAATCTGTAGTGTTTATCTGTAAACACATTTTTTGGTGAAATTATCTGATAAATATTCACTTTATTACTCATAGACCTTGAGTTACCATTTTAAAAATTTATATCTGTATAACTTTGTATAATTTAAAAACGGTTTTACCGATCATGATGAAAATTGGCATACAATAAAAACATGTGATTGAGCAACTGATAGACTGCATATGCACATATGATAGGCATGATTTCAATAAAGGGTCTGCCGATTTGTTTGCCGGATTAATTTCCGAAGCGGCTGGACAGATTTTAATGAAATTTTTAACAGATATTACTGTAAATACGATATTTTTGTTATAAATATTTATTTTATGATGCACTTAATCTTTACATGTAATTTATATTTTTCATACTGACTGCAGATAGTTTGATAAAGTGCCCGTTTGTTTGTCTGCGCTAGATTTTGAAAAGGCTGAATGGACTGTAATAAAAATTTTGCATGGGGATCGACTATCTCCAATGAATATGTATTTTGTTCGTTATTTTACGTGGCTAAGCCATTCACCCGATTTTTATGAAACACGCAATATGTTGTACACGCGAACGGGATTGTTTTTGATAAAAAAACTAGCATTTGCTTCCAACGTCATCTGAATATTTGTATTATTAAACTAAACAACTAAGTAAATTCTAAAATTCCCTTACTATTAAGAAGCTCACTGTGTAAAATAGACTATTAACATTTTGCCTTGGCTTCATTAGCATATTTGTGCTAGTACAGATTTTAAAATTTCTATCACCCATAAAAAGCTACACTATCCCCCGAGTAGCAATTTAAATTTTTGATGCATTTAACCCGACTTCATCCAAATCGGAACCGTAATCGGTAACGGAATTGAAATCACAGACAGGGCGGGGGGCAGAAGCAAGAATCGAGACTGAGAGGGATGAAAATCGAGAACTAGAACTCGACCAAGGTTGAAATCGAATGTAAGGCTGGAATCAAAATCAATATCGTGACCGGAACCGGAAAGAGAAGCAATAGCGGAATCAGAATTGAAAGCGGGACCGTCATTGAGGGCGGGAGCAGAATCAAAATGTACTTAGATCGAAATGGGGTTCAGAATTAAAAGCAAGACCGCAATCGGAATCGAGAATAAGACTAATCGGTGTATCGAGAGCAGGATCGGGACCAGAATCAAGAACCAATTAGCGATCGGTGAGAGCGTGACCAGACGATATACAAGATGAAGAAATTTATTCTATATCCAAGCGGGCGGGGCCGCGGTGGAAAGTTAGTTTATAATATGTTTCTTGGTCACTGTCTATGTTTTAAATGTAGAAAGTTTCGTTTACCATCGACAGTGATCCATTTTGAACGATTTTGATTAGTGTATTATTTCACAAGAAAAAGATAGCTAGTATCGGTTAGAGTTAATAGTAAACGCTTTTTGTGCTAAAACGAAAAACAACAGTCTTCGTTATGTCAGAACAATGCTCATCATTAAGAAGATAAATGTTATTGACTTATCGACAGCACACAACTTTCAGATTATCAATAAGAGAAAATAATTGATATACATAAATCGAAAAGTACCCAGGGATATGCATAGTCCGTAATGTGCGTGTCCACACATGGACAAGTTTCGTTTCAATCGTACTCGTGAATTGATTATAAAATAAATTTAATCGCGACTAAATAATGAATACAAAATAGGTAAAAACATACCAGACGCAGAAAAAAGGGAATTATGTAACAGTGCAATTAACCGGCACCGTGTAATTATTTTAATTGCAGAATATTCGATTAATAGAAATAACGAAACGCCACTCTCGCGTCGACGCGACCACCGGAACGCGCGCCGCGAGTGAAAATCGTTTTAATCATGAACTTGCGCAGAGACAGTCAACAGCGACGATCTCTTCGCGGGCAGAAGTCGGTGTTTTCAACGAGACTGCCCCTCTTAGCGATCAATGCGGCGGGATGATATGAAACATACCGAATTGGAGCACCACTCGACAAGAATCGAAAATCGTAAATTTAAATGGACTTGCATTGAAAGTCCCAATAAATTGTTGTCCATAAGCTGGTACGGAATAACGCATCCTTTGATTTTATGCTAAAAAATTTCAAAATTTTTAAAAATCCGCTATGTTATCACTTCCAGAGCCATTTCCAAGATTTGGTATCTCAAAATGCCATAATGGTGAGACGAAAATATTGAAATATCACTCAGTGTCAAATGTCACTTAGTACAGTTTATCGAAAAAACGTGTGCCGAACCTGCTAATAACAGAGAAGCCGGCGTTCGGTACGACGTCTGTCGGATCTGCTACTAGTTTTATATATCAGTACAGACGACAAAAACAATTTTGTGATACAAGATTCAAAAATACGTCTACCTAGCCAAATAGTTCCCCAATTTTGAGAATAGTGGAAACTGAAGAGGCCGACGAGGTGGGTCAAATCTTTTTTAGATTTTCTTCCTGTGACCGCAATATGTACTTATTCGTAATAATACTAACTAATTATTAATTTACATCGCTAAAATATCGATGAGATGAGCTAAGTATACATTTTTAAAATATAAATTTCAAGCGCGTATAAAAAACTACAAATCGTTTAGATTTCTCTCTCTTTCTCTCTCTCTCTCTCTCTCTATATTTATCTAAAATATTGGTTCTTGTACTGTCTTAGATGCATTGATATGGTATGTTTTAATTCTTTTCTTGTTCAAAACCCACATAAAATAATTTAAAGTCGTTATAGGGGTCTGTATTTAAATGCAGACTTACCGCACTGCAAAATTCCCTGGCCCCAAATTAACGACGCGTTATTATTGTAATGAGCCCGCATCGCATCCTCGCCGCCGTCCGTGCAATTTGCAATTATTCAAGTCGCTTTGCACTTCAGTATGCATAACCTACTATAGCGGCGCGTCGGCAGAATGAGTACACCTCACTGCACGGAAAAGAACAAGGCAAGTCCGAGCGTGTTCCATGTCACAAGGACTCGTATTAAAAAGAAGATTAATCGCCGTTTCACCAAATGCTTAACATAGCTATATAGTACTTCAACTTGCAGATAAGCAAAAAAGCAAAAGCATAATACGCTTTATTTAATGCGTACCGATCTAATATAAGATTTATGTAAAAACTTGCGCAAGCGCGTGGCATCCGCACGGCATCTGGGCAATGTCTGCTTCTTCGTAGGTCAGTTGAATCAGCTATTGAACTTTGGTATTCTCAGCTCAGTTGAGGAACGGGCTCTAATTTTCCATCTGGCTCAACAGGTTGCGTTAAGCCATTGAAAGCCAAATGAAATCCATTGTCAGTTGTACGATAAATTACTTTGTTGACATAATAATATAGTAATCACAATTGCTACTTATAATGAAATGTATATTACACATTACCGCTTTATTTTTTATTACGCTTTTAGTATTTATTTTACAATTTTTGTTACAGATTAATACGCTTAAAAAAAGACTACGTAATTTTAGGACACGTTCTTAGAAATATACAATAAGACAAAAGAAGTTTTATATATACTGTTATGTAATGAGAATCAACCGTTACTTCCTACAAAAACTAAAAATCCATCTCGCGTCGGGCGTATACTATAAAGTATTATGATAAAGATATGCAAATACTGTGTTCACGGACACGTGAAAAACCCGCTTATCGGTGTATCTGTTTAACGTTAATGCAAGTTTAATTACAAAAACTGCAAGTAGTTATACCAAATGCGGGCGACACATTAATTACTTCCACACAAAAACGTTCTGAAGGCTTCACTGCGAGAATATCATGCAGCTGTGATGCTATTGCAAAGATGAATTAGTGCAGTTTTAAGATGCGATAGATATCCTAATACATTCGATTCCATTACAGCAACTGTAATTATTATAAACAGCAATAAATAACTAAATTAAGAATGAAATCAAAAAATAATCGTACAAAGACAAACTTTTATTTCATCGATGCAAAAAATAACTCTAGATATAAATTATGAAAACGTCTATTGATTTTTAAATGAACGGGTTGCATATTGCAAACGAAATGTTTGTAATTGTTTTAGCGCAGTGATACTTTGCGTATTTTTTTTTTAACAAACAATATGTAGCTTCGGTTGCATTCTTTCAAATTATTTTGTTGTTATCACTTCCAACAGTCCCAAACATAATGTGAAGGAGAACACTTAGCTTTTTATACGGACACATTTACATGAAATATTTGAGTAGTTAAAATCCAACGAATTTGGGATTTTCATCTGCGGTTTAGGATGTCCTAAGCCGCTTAGTTGTGAAACATTATAAACAACTCCAGTATACTACGACAGATAAAAGGAAAAAAAAATCAACTATTTATTGCGTTCACCGCTATTAATACGTTTCCAGATACCGAAAGCACCAGTTCGTCGAAAGGCTAACCGGGGTTTTTGAGGCCTAGCACTCAGCCTGCACAAAATGTCAGAAGATTTCTGACAGCCAATTCAAATTAAATAATCTACATAAATACACGTTCCTTAAAAGGACATCTATATTTATCGAAAGGAAACATAAATGAAACAGCGTGGGCATGGGAGAACATAGGTTCTCCCACGGTCATAGGACCGTGCAGTTTTGTCCCTCACATAATCATTAACATTACATATTTTTTAATAGCACGTTTTCATAAAAGTCAATATGAACTTACTGAAAGACAAAGTCAATATTTGATCAAGAATTTTATTATAAATCCTCAAGTATAAGTTGCTCCAGTAAAAGACTTTTAAATTTTTCTAGACTGAAACAAGGTATGAGTAATTTGATTATATTTATTGTATTCGCATTATGTTTATAATTTTTTTTTTTTCGAACAAAATGTAATTATTTTTAGATATAATTTGACAGATATATATAGAAACAAGAGCAAAAATGCTTATTCCATCAACATCATCTTTTGCAAGAAATATAGTTTAAATGACTGCGACATTAAATTACGAGCACAGTCGAAGTAGCCCACTCCTTTTTCACGACTACTGGAATACCGTTTACATATGAGCTCACATAAGCCGATTTTCGTCAAGCAACATTATTTTTGAGCCTGTAAAACGGCATAACATGAAAAAAGTTTGAGAAAATGGAGACCTAAAACAATAGCGTATTGTGCAACAAGTGCGGTGACTCGTTGACTACCCACAACGTGGACTTGGGCGCGCGAACTAAATAAATAAAACCGGCCAAAAGCATGTAGGACCATGCTGTGTAGGGTACCGTAGCCTATACTACAAATAAATGGACTTCAAATAAAATTTTGTACCATATAAATTTTGTATTGTAAAATATTGGATATTTAAACGCACACCAACATTCTTTTTTCAATTTGAAGGCGTAAATAAAAGGCTTTGATATATAATTATACGATAATCTAATACAAAGTTTACATTAAATGTATTTTATTACTATTACATGACTTTACGGTAATGTATTACCATTTTAATGTATTTACCGAAATATATAATTATTCGGTTAAGTGCGTTAAAACACAAATAAAATTACTACAGTAAATTGAAACTGTATCTCGAAATGTAAAAATACGATGTGAAATATAAAATAAGAGCGTATATTTATGGCACTTACGTCCTTTTATTGAGAGGCAGAGTTTTTCGGCGATAACTCAAAAACGGTATGTCCAATCATTTTAAAATTTTATTTATGATTATACGACCATTATAAATTTCGTTGAAAATATTTATTAAGCGTCACATTTTTAATTTTTTTCATATATTTTGGAGATACGGTTTACAAAAAAGGGGGGGCTCAATTTACGTTATTTTTTAAGCAATTATTTTTTTTAATTAGTTCCGAAAAAAATCACTTAATCAAAAAAAATGCTTAAAAACGTAAGTATGTTTAAAAGAACTATCAAAAAAAATTTTTTTTTTTCAGCTTTTATTACATATATGAAGTGTTCGCCCTAGAAATATTTATTTTTGTTATATAACTACCAAACAAAGTAACGATGTACTCAAGACGCCTATATTCCAAATTTCATTAATATACATCTTGTAGTTTTTGTGTATAATGCCTGTGACATACGGACCTACTGACGAACGGATTGCCGGACGGACATGACGAAAGTATAAGGGTTCTGTCTTTGCCATCTCGATTACGGAACCCTGAAAACGAAAAATTTTGCAATAAAGAAAAATAATATTAAATAGCAAAAAAATTGCATACTTTTTGTTCTATTTAACTATTTTACTAGGTCTCGGATTCATCATCTCTGTAGCGCTCACATTCCTATCTGTAATATTTATACGATTTGTACTTTTATTATACCATATTTTAAACTTTGTTAACACTATTTATTGGAATAAGTATTAAATAAACCGCACATCAAGTCAAAGATAATGCGCATAAACTGTTTTTTAATCTTCTTGATGATTTCATTACTACATGCGGTGTCGCCAACAATAGTATACAGATTATTGTTAATTATAAATAAACTGTTTTTACTCTTTATCAGATTTTATGAACAAGAAGATAAATCAAGACTAATACACGTATTTAGTTATATAAAATGTTATCTGTCATTTTCCCGCACGGAGACTGCCGTCTAAATCGTCACTAGCGTAATATGCACATCGCTAATTTCCAAACAAAACAGCATGCACTAAGTTAGTATTTATCCTGCATGAGTAATAAAAATACTTTACAAGTGGTGTATCAAATGCTCGTGGAAAATTGTGCAACTAAGCTTTTAAAACTGGCACATGTTACACAATTGTGTTAACATCACGCAGCCGATATTAACATAATTTTCGTGCTGCAGAAGCTAGCTATTGTGCTGTTTATGATTTGAGACCATGACATCTCTCAGAGAAAAAATTAAGGATATTACTATTTTAACTCTAGTATCACAATACATATACGAAAACCTGGTAGGTATATGTCAAGAGGAATATAAAACCGTTCCAAAAAATGAGCGACACCCATAACATTAACACTAGACATAAGAACGATCTTGCTGCTCATAAAAGCTCTCTAAGCAATGTTAGCAAAATCCCAGCTGAAATTCAAGTCTTGTCATTCTATGAATTTAAACGTTTCGTTAAACAGAATTTATATGGCAAGGGCTATTATATCGTGTCTGAATATCATAATGAAAAAAGCTCATGGGATTGAACTGTTTGGCTATAAGTTTGCTTCATGTTATTTCTAAGTGTTGTACAAAATTATTAACTAGTCAATATTTTGTATAGATAAGTGAAAAAAGAGCAAAGCTATAGTTTCTTGCCCATTCTTCTCATGGTGAATCAGCATTTGGAATGGGTGGTAATGTTGATATTGAAAACAATCGTTTATGACGTTATTCAACCTACGAAATAAAGCTATTTCAGATTTGATTTCATTCATATGCAGGCTGTTATATTCCTTAGACACATGAAAAAACTGTTGAACTCACATTCGCAGCACGCGATATAATTGAGGCCGAGTCTTATAGCTCTATGGGAGCGAGACGCAAGAAACTGTTTTCTTAGAAATAGTGGTATTTATTTTAGAAGTAAATAGCGGTATATTATACAAATAGTGGTATGTTATGAGACCAAATTTTACACCCATAGAAGTAAAAACAAGCTAATGTAATAAGGAACGACTTACTGTTATACGACTTACAAACAAACAGAAACAGCAAACTATAATATTTTTTACATAGACCCAAACGAGCTTTGACAAATCTTGTATTGTGATCCATAGAGACAAACGAAATATCAATAAAAAGACTGGCCATGAAAAATATTTCTCCTCTCCACTGATATAGAAATCAAATGGAGTGTGAACTTTATAGACATTGCAAATCACACTCGAATGTCTTACGATTCATACAAGCAAATGAAGATGATTAAGAAAAATCAAACAACTGACTTGATGATCTATCAACTTATAAGATGAGAACGGGGTTCGAATTTGCTATATACAATTATAGTACTTTGTTTTTATTCAAATCGAATATAGCGATATCAAATCGGAGATTGTGCTTTGATACACCGATTTTTTCAACATTATCAGGGGAGTAATGTCAGATTAAAGAAAAACCTTTTTTTTATATATTCATATAGGTTTTTTATATGTTTATACACAAGTTTTGCATGCAAAGTATTGCTTTGTAAACCACTATTGTAACAACATAACATCAAGATTTGTGAAACAAATACGTAAATATTAATAGCTATTAATAGATTAGCCCAAGAAAATTAAAATAACCATGCAAGTTCTATTTACTGTGTTTAAATACAATACAATGACAAATTTGCCAAATGCCAAAGAGCAATGGAGCACAGCATAGTAGGGACAAAACGTCAAGACAGAGCTAGAAATACTGACATCAGGATGAAAACCAAACTTACTGATATCCTACTACTCATCGACCAGTAAAAGTGGAGATGGACCGGACATATGATGCGTGACAAACAAGGAAAATGGTGTGAGGCAGTTTCAGAATGGTACCCAAGAGATGGGAAGAGAAGCCGTGGAAGACAGTGCATAAGATGGGAGGACGACATCAAGATGACAGCTGGCCCAAGGTGGAGACGGGTAACTCAGGACAGACCACAGTGGAAATTGTTGGAGGAGGCCTACGCCAAGAGGCACACTGAGATTAGAGACATTTTATAACCAATCAAGTGCGTTTCGGATACAAGTGGGAATTTAGGGTTTCGCATCAGTAAATTACGTTCGATTAGTTCGTATCAACACTTTGTTGTATGAATCGCAAATTTTCGTTCAACAGTAATCAAAAATTGCCAATACTTTACGTGATTGTCGAAAATGTTTACATTGCAATTACCTTGATTTTCCTTTGCAAAATTTTTAATCAAAATTAAAAAGTTTTAAAATGATAAATTTATACATAAAAAATAACAGGACTGTATTGTTGAAAACTTTAAGAGTTCATATAGTATAATAGTCACTTAAAATATGCTTAAAAAATCTACTGTCTTTTACTTGTTTTATTCGTTTGTGTTTGATAGGGTGAAACCTTACTAAACACAGATGGACGTTTTCTAATTCATAATATTAATAATAACTAATTAATATACTATTAATTAAATAACGGAATAGGTAATAAAAGAGGAACCACGCGTAGCAATCAAAAACATGCACTTATGCCAGTAAGCGATTTCAAACGCTCCTAAAAATACAAAGGATCATAAAAATAATATCGTCAGGTACTATTATAACTTAATGGCAGTAAAATTCTACTATAAAAAAATGGTATCTACTAAAAAACCATATCATTAGCAGTTTAATACAATTTGTGGAATTTTAAAATGTGAAGCCCACCTGAAAAGTTAAAGCCTCGAATGATCCACTGTCGATTGGATATAAGAAATAGATCAGCCTGTGAGGCTTCTGATGCCGCATTACAGCCTGCCGGCTGCACCTCGGCGGGACTTATTGAAATTCCAGCTGACCTGTGTCGGTGGAGGCCCTGCACCTTCCCGCGCCCCTCGCCCCGCGCCCGGCCAGACCCCCCCGCGCCGTGGCCGCCCCAACATTTCCGTTATTAAAAAAGTACGAGACTTTGTCATCAGAGAAGTTAGTTTTTTTTTAATTAAAATTATGAAATTGATATTGCCTTTACGACGCCGCTGGCTGCGGCCTTGTCAAAGTTTAAATTAATTTTTGAATTAAGCCTAATAGCAGTGGTAAACGGCTGCCGAGAAAAGAGTTTCCCGCTACGTCAATTACGATTTCAATTATATCTGATTAAACGAAACCATATCCAAATTGGTTTTCGTTCCATGACGAAAGTCCCCCGTTATTAAATTTATCCGATAATTAATTGATTCGCGGAAATTATTAAGCGATAAAATGTTGTTTCAATCTGCTCGACGCTTTAATTGTTTAATTAACGAAACCATTACGGAAATGCATTACGCGGACACGACTTCCTTTACGTATAACACGGAATATCGCCTATCAATGAACTTATTAAATTTTTATTTGTCATCTGATTATTAAATATTGATCTGATTAAGAAAATTTACTGAATCGAAATTTAATCACAGCGCATGTGTCCTTATAAATTCTAATCCTAAATCAAATTTAATTAAAAGTTTCGCCCTGAAAGGAAATCATCGGCGGAACGAGCTCATATCGAAGATTTGTGCGGGATCGCTATATTTTAATCAGAGTATTGCTTCTTTGTATTCGGCAGGCGATGTTATGACCGACCAATATCCATTTACGAAATAGCGATTGGTTTGGACGGAAACTCGAGTGATGTGCCAGCGTCGATGTATCGATAATAATACACAACAACGAGCTATCGTTGTAAAATTTAAATCGATGAAAAACATAAAGGCGGTGAACGTTATGCTATAACAATTCAATAGTTATCTATAGGCCGCCCTTAGAGTATGTGTAGACATAGACTTTATACCCTGTACATGAAACTCTTCAAAAAATAAACACAGAAATTACCTATTCAAATTTACTCAAATTATTTTTACTTTAAAAGTTTGTATGTAGAAAAAAATAGACTTAGTTGCAATCTATTTCTTTATGTCTCATATTTCTCGACGTTTCTGAACGGTCAGACAGATAGACAGACAATAAGTTTAGAATCGAATCGTTTGTTGTGGCATTTGTTCATAAATTAAAGTATTTCGAAACTGAACAAAAAAAAAACAATTTTACTTGGCTTCACACCCCCAATGCATTATTTCTCCTAAACATTAACGATGCAATAAACATACAACAATGGTAAATTTAATATAGGATTGGCATAAAAAGATAGTTTATTTAAAGAATATTCCACTATTCCTAAAAGGAAATACATAGTAGCATATCTGTCAATCGAAAAAAAAATTGAAGATATATCACTTTTTAAAATTAAACTCTACTCTTGTCGTTCGAAATCTTCATTTTCATATACACGTAGAGGTTTGTTTTGGCATTATTTAATATCTTAGTTGATATGTAATTCATCGAATACAATTGATTTGAACTTGAGTCACTTCATTCTTTGGCTTTAGGAAACTTTCTATGTCTTCATCGCATGCAAAAATAACTAATGCTATAAGTATTTTGTGCAGCGGATGCGTACAGCGGCCGATAGTAGGCCAGCTCCCATTGCTTAAAATGTTCTTCGACTCTCGATTTAAATTAAATGATTGGATGTGTTATTTTGCATTCTATGGATTGTATAATCGAAATTTGTATTAGGATCTATTTAATAATTTTAATGCGTATAATGTCACACAGGCAAACAAAAATATTTCTGGTTGCATTTAAAAGCAAAAACTCCCATAATGGATTGTTTCCCGAGCAATTAATGTAGAAAGGTTACACAAATATTTTCTAATGTGATTGTGGACACATTATAATATTACTTTCATCATATGGAGAGGATAATTCAATTCGCGAATTGAGCCATCCTTATGTCACATTATAGATATGTTATCTTTACAGCAATATCATAAACTTGAAGAGCTGGTTTGTACGTTTGAACCGCAATGTCGTGAATTACCAGTCCGCCTTCAATTTTTTTTCGAATGGTAGTCCGTTTATTTAGCAAGGCAGATTACATATTAATATAACGTATTTAGTTACCTACTATTCAAGTAATGAGATCCACGCGGTTACATGTACATCATGCGTGCGAAACAGACGTGTATAATCCAAAGCAGGTAAAACCACAGAGGACAACTAGTTTATGAATGTGAGAAGTAATTACTTAGTAGTTAGATGCGCCGCTTTCGGCGTCCGGACGGGCTATCGCGCGACAATCGAACGGGTCGGGACGGGCACGGGAACGGGCGCGGGCGCCGCCGACGCGATCTACGTAATAAATTATTTCCTCAGAGAAAGGCTCCGGGCGAAACTTAAGCCCGACATAAGTGGGCAATAAAGCTCGACCAATTTGGAGATTCGCATCTGGAGGTTCTTATTAAAGCCCGAAAGTTAGTCTTTTTCATCCATCACGCGTAATACGTGTGTGAGTTATTGTATGAAAAATTGGAGAATAAATTGAGTCGCTGCAGCGGCGGCGAGACATAAATCCCAACTGAGCCCTCAATATTGTTTTAAAGGGGAAGTGGCCATAAATTTTATCACGGCCGCCCAGAGCAGCCGCGGGCCGCCGACACGCCGCAGCGCCGCGCCGGCCGCGCCCGCGCCCGGCCCCGCGCGCCGCCCGCCCGAAAGCGCAATTTTCCGCCATTGCCTGTGCATTCGCTGCTCACACAAATTCTGTTGTATTGTTTCAAGAAGAAATGATTCTATTTTAGTGCGGTTCGGGTTTAATATCGCCATTTTCACGGCTGTTTCTAACACGGATGCTTATTTTATATAATGTGCTGTCGATTAGAGACGGGCACTATAAAAAACTCTCATTTTGTGAAATACGAAGTTTCTTATAAATATAGCTTAGGGTAAACGAGATTCTCTCAATACTATCTTAACAGATCGTGTTTACCAACCGGGAGGAACGCGTATAAGCAATATAAAATTGAATTAGGGGATTTGTGAGTCTCCAGGCTAAGCAATGCTCTGGCGGAATCAGTAAAAATAGATGCTTATTTTTATATCATCGTTGAAGCGCTTTCTATATCTGATAAAACCTATGAATTCACAACGAAACGATGTCGCGTTTCCTTTAAACGAGTGCGTTCTCCGGGTGAACACATCTCCGGCGTGCGCGCGCCGGCCGCAATGATTCCGAACAATAAAAATAAGATTTAGTGTTGAGATTAAAACGGCGCTGGCGGTCCGGCGCGCTCCTAGGACACGCACGCGCTTCTCGGGATCACAGAGCGGGGGTACAATAAAAAATCGCTTATTTTTATCAATACGATCTGGCCGTCGGACATTTCGCATAAATGTGATATTGCAATATCGCTCGTCCCCTTTTTAATATCGCGCCGGTCGGTGCCGGGGCGGTTTATGGCGCAACCCTTGCCGCGTTTTATTCGCGAGCTGTTTGTCCTAATATGAAAAAGTGACGTCAACAAAAGAAACTTCGGCGTGTACGACCCCGACAACGATTCAATTTCGCACTCGAAGCGAACGATGATCGTTCGGAACGGTCCCGATTTTCACGTATTATAAAACATTTTATTTAAACATAAAGCGATGTTTAATTAATAGATAGTGTTGGCTTACGCCGTACGTACTATTTTCTTGGTATAGAATACTAGAAATTATAACAAAAACCAAAAACAAAATTTTAAGTTGAATAAAAACAATAATAACACAAATTGTAAAAAAAAAATATTATTATTTTTCTTGCAAAATGGACACATCGGAGTTTTGGATGTATTTTATGAAGCACTACTGATGTCCTAAAATCAGTATTATGTAGTGCGCCCTCTGTCTAATCGGCAATATAAAACATTAATATCTTGGTTATTTCTATTTTCATTTAAAAAGTAATTGCATTTCGCCATTTAACACTATAATTAAAAAAGAATTATATTTATAAGTATAAAAATAAATGTCAGTAACCATATCAAACTGAATTGATAAAATCCTTAGTAGTAAACCCGATATCCCTTCATAAAAAGTAATGATGAAATTCAGTTTAAAAATCTAACAAATTTTTAAACTTCAACGGTTTTAGATGCAACAACTATGCACAAAAAACAGCGAGAAAACACCAAAAGGAGGATAACGAAGGCCGAACCCCGAACACCAATAACGGCGTTAACGGACCACTTTCAAAAACAGAGGGTGCTCGTTGAATTGCAGAAAATGAGAGAACCGCGGCTACGCACAAGTTTTACGAGGTCAAACGGGTTGTGGCCGAATTGTGCCTGCCAAAATGCTGCAATCCGAATAGAGACAAATCAATTATCCAGTTACCAGTGACCACGCCGCGTGGTTGGAGTGATCGCGCCGGATAGTTGGATTGTAACCGACCGCCCCGGCGGGTAACGCAACCGAAACAATTCGCACGTAATTTCGAGCGCCTCCAGGCATGCGAGTTGGCTCTGCGGGCGCGCTTTGAAACATTCTTCATGCACAACCAATTCGGCCATAAATTTGAATCGTTCAGAAGACGTATTTGGGACGATTCACGTCAAATGATTCAATAAAATAATAGTTCGAATTCAACAAGCAACAAACGATGGATGCCTTACATCGAGGTTACTTGGAAGTCTTCATTGATCGTTGAAGATCGATATGAACGTGATCTGGTATTGGCCATTCGGGGAACGAATGGAGAACTTTGAGGCCCGTATTAATAAAGCAGACTTAAGCGCGGCTTTTCATTTCGAGAATGGAAAGAGCGAGACAGTTATACCGTTTCGCCAAACAAAATACGTCCCGCTCCCGCGTTACTTCTTGAGACGGCGCATTATTTGAATGACGATTATTAATATGGATGTTGATTAATGATATGAAGCATTTGGAAAATGAAGTTTTGATATCGCAACATGTAGTTTTTAATGTTCGAGTTTGCAGACGTTTTGATGCTATTGACGCAAATCTATTAACGAACATCCCCGGTGTAAACGGCTTACCAACTCACACCCCGATCATCTGTTTACACCCCGATCGATCACAAGCGTGAAAGCCGGCTTGCAAATAACCTCGAATATATGAAAATGTAAATAATTTTTAAAGCGGTCCCCTAATTTAACCCCTCGATGTATCTGTGCCGTATAAATTTTAATGTTTTCGAAATAGACGACGGCAAACGTGCTAGTTTTTTTTTTATTCTAGATAAATTATTTATGGATTTATTTTACGCTTTCACGATGTGTGAACGTGTTTCTTGATATTGCCGTTCGTGTCGTACGTACCCTTTTCCGAAAATGGAGGAATCGTCAAAATCGTAGAAGTGTACATTATTATAATAATTATTACAATAACAATATTGATGGAAAGAACAAACAATAGAGACGTATCCTTACTGGTGGCGTCGGGCTTGTGCATGGCC
This sequence comes from Eumeta japonica, assembly GCA_005406025.1. Taxonomy (NCBI): domain Eukaryota; kingdom Metazoa; phylum Arthropoda; class Insecta; order Lepidoptera; family Psychidae; genus Eumeta; species Eumeta japonica. Next base: position 144,486 of record BGZK01000971.1, on the reverse strand, counting down.
GGGGGGTCTCGGATCATGGCGCGGCCGTCACGCGCGCATCGCCCGCCCGCCGCCTGCAATCGCAAAACAGTACTTCTAGAATTTGATGGCAATATAAAATTATGCATTTTTCACTTAAAAGTTAACAGGACGATCGTATTATAGTAATAAAAAAAAAGCTTTCAGAATTTATGAAAAAAGAATCCCTCACCTGTCTGAAATATTACAAGAAAATTATTTTCATACATTGTACCTACAAAAAAAACTAAATTAAATGTTAGTGAAAAATTATACCTATAGCCGTAATATATGCTTACATCATTTAGCACTTTAACCAGATTTTGACTTAATAAATAATTGGTAAGTTATAAGGGGCTATAAATATTCTTACATGTCCGACAGGCTGGTGTGAATTAATAATTTTATGATACTTACACCATATAAGATCTCCTACTTACTTTTTATAGTCATATCATAAGAATACCTATTTGCATAATTATATTAAACGAAAACAGAAACGCCATGACGAATTGCCGTGATACAAACAAATCAATAAAAGAAACATATTTACACATATACATTTTTTAATGATTTACCGGAAACCAAATGAACAGTGTCAAATACTCATTTGTCTACATGAATCTCTGCTTTTTTCCAACTTCAATGTAAATGTGGCTATATTACGTTGACAATGAATACGGTTCAAATATATTGCAGTCTAAGTTTCATATTAAATTACCTACTAATAGCAAACCATTTTTTAGGTTCCACCTCCTGAACAAGGGTATATTAGTGATTCTGTCAGAACTAAATATGAACGAAGGTTCGGAATAGTCTTTATAAAATTGTGCGACGAAGTTGTATTTGTATGTTAACAACTGTAAAAGTTATAAACAAGTAGATTTTTAAAAAGAGTTAGTAGTTTTTGACAATAACTCAAAAATTGTACATACTTAAGGAATTTAAAAACTACATCTTAGAACGGAGACAATTGTTAACAAGTAAGTAGCTATCGAGGTTATGATTTTAATTAAAAGCCGAAAACAGCATTCCTCACGGAGAACGTACTGGTCAGTTGTGATTACGACTGTGCCAATTCTGAAACTCGACAATTGCAAGGTCTTGTTGAACTATAATAACTATCTACTAAAATAACTAACAGTGGTACTAAATTGATCGTGTGGTCACAATCCATATCCAGAACATACATAAAAAAATTGTTCATTCGAAACGCTTTCAACTTCATTAGCCAATTCGCCAATGGTCATGGTTCCAATAAGGATGAGGGCACCACGAGTTCAAAAAAGCCGGTTCAGGGTTTTGATTAATCCAGATTAAACCATTCGCTCCGCATTTCGGATATTAGGCCGTACGTCCTAGACGTCACCGCCGCATCGGTGACGACGGCCCTGAGTTGATCTCAACCTACAATAGCCCACCGTACAGCACCTAAGGTTGAAGCTTTTCAATACGAAGTAAAATTGCGGGAACGTATATCTCAGCAGTGGGTTAACTAAAACTTGCGACGACAACTGTTAATTTGAAGTCTGTAAAAGATCTATTTAAAATAAAACGAATGGAAACACTGACGAAGAGCGACTCGGACTCTCGCAATTAGAGTTCCGCATCAACGCTAATTCTATTAATAGTCAGGAAGCAAAAATCTTAAATTATAATTATATTTTATTGACGTATTTACACTTCTCTACAAACATTACACGTCATACAACGTTCGCTGGTTGCCGCCGGTCGCTGGGTGTCATTGGTTTGCTTTTAATTATACATTGTGTATTTAATATTATGTTTGCAAGCTAAAAATAGAACTGTAAAACAATTCCTCTATAAAAAAATACTTGAATATAGAATTAATTATCTAAGGCTAAACATCCGGCTTCTTCTTCGCCTTTGACGGCGCTTTGGATCTATGTTCACATTTTATTTTCAAATGGATTTATTTTGTTGGGTGAAACTTTCGAAAGACAATAAATGTTGTTTGTTTATATTAGATGTAACATGTTTATGACTTGTTTGTTCCAAATGATTTGTCAATTTGTTTATATTTCAAGAACATTCTGGACGACCAATCGGCGAGTATAAATACTGAAGTGCAAGCGCGGAGGCGTTGAAATTTATTTCTGCGATTAGTGCGTGCACGAGTCAAGTGCGATCAACGACAAGTGGTTAAGTGATTTCGTAGCAATTTATTGTGATTGTTTCGTGACTCTGTTTCAATCCTCAAACCCCCGATATTCGTCTCGATAACATAATTTAAATAGAAAAATTGATCTACGTTGTATCGCTACAAATAACTACGACATACATAAATGCCATTTAAAAAATATGATATAATAAGTAAATATTGGACTATATAAAAATCTTTAACTTTTCGGTAATTTATTTGCTTCAGTGTCAACTAACTCTGTAAAAACTGAAATTTTAGTTTATAAACTTAGAACAGAAGAAAATGAAAGAACAGACTCTTTAAATAATTTGTGCTAGATATGTTCTTAAAACTGCAACGCCATAAATTATAAATAAAACTGAGGAGTCAAGCATATCTAGAGCGTATAGTGTAAAAAATCTTTTACAATTTATTGCCAGCAACATATATATTTGGCATTTAAAGTGTAATTTCTATTACCCATAAAATAAAAATATTTTTGATTTATATACTTCATCAATTGATGATGTTTTTATATATTATACAATAAACCAATAGATTCATCAGTACTACATCGAATATATATTTTTTTTATACATAACTATTAAGAAAAACCTCTAGGAAAGACGGACACGAAAGCGATTTTATCAAAATACTGGTTAAAAAAAATTTAGGGCATCCTAAAAATGCAGTGCATCATCAAAAAATTTTATTAAATATCTGAAAGATATAGAAATATATGGTTTTATTTTTTTATTAATTGTTTTCGTATTTATTATTCATGATTTCAATTTTAACAACCAGTTTTAAAGACAATGATTCGGTTGTTTAAACATAGTTGAGTTTTTCTGCAGTTTATATTAAGGTTATTAGAAACAAAATAGTTCTTGAAGAAAATTGAAGTCAGCCAAATAGGTAAACAGATTGCGAATAGAAATTATAATCTCAACACGATGCAGAAAAAGAAGAGAAGATGTTATGGACATTTTTGATATGCTCTTTGAAACTAATTGAATGCTACAAAAAAAAAATATTTAGTTGGTTTCGACCATACAATTTATTTAAATCTCGTAACTAATATTGAACAAAATTCATTTTTTGTGTAGCCATTAAAATCAACCACTTTTTTAATACTCAATTTAAAAGGACATTATTTATAGCTTTAACGTGAATAACCACTAATATATAAATTAAAAGCAAAAAATGGCGTTGATTCTTATGTACCTATCTGTACTGAATAACTAATTTAAAATGTTGTCGCGGCTTGTGTCGTAAATTTATCAAACACTTCTCTGCATTTTAGTTCTCAATAGTTCACAATATTGATTCTCGCTCGTAATGGCAGAACAAAGTCATTCCGATTATAATTTATTTTAATTTAGACTGATAATTATTACACCTATCTCGCCGAATAACCGAACATATATATCAGTTCCATAGACAATTTCAGACAACATTAATTCAGATCAGATTAAAGATATCAAATTTTAGTCGTGAGCTTTTCTTGCAAGGAATCACCGGCTCAATAATTATTTACCAATATGAGTTTGTGTAGAAAGTTTCCCTTACTATGATCCAATTTCGGCCTTGAACTGTCTTTCGTAGAATGAACGAAATAAGTGGAATGAACTTAATTCGACACAATAACTGTTAATCATCCGATCAACTCCGAAAGGCAGTCTTCAAAACGATTTTAAAAATACGTCTTGAACCGGCAATCACATGGATTTAAATAAAGCCTTGTACAGAATGTATTCAGTAGAACGCTGACTTTATAGTACAATGGAATTCGCACACGACACACGAGGCGAGCGCGCGGGCCGCGTGCCCGGCCGGCGCGCCGCCACCAAGCGCGCCGGCGGGGCCTCATTAGAATAAACGATATCCTCTCGTTGCGTCCACTCCGCGTGAGACCTTATTACTCCGACAAACTGCTGTCAAACGACGGAGCCCCGGGACGCACGCGGCGAATAGCCACCTTATATCTGCTCTGTACAAGCTTTCGATTCGAACGACTGACGTGCATTCATCCCCACCGAAGCACTCCGAACCCTATTATCTGACGATACGATCCGAAACTCGGCACCGCAAAGCGGACGCGCAACCGTCCGTCGGACGTAATTCCTGGAAGGTTTAGGCGTCCACGCAGAGCTGTAAATTGAAACCTGAAGGCGGCCCCGACGACGTTCGCGGCGCCTGAATTTTTGATCGCCGTATAATTACTTCAGCGAACCGACGATCGCCGATCTACCGTTGAGTATTTTAAATTGGCTGCCACCGAAAAGGTCGCGGCGCTACGACGACGGCCGTCGGGCTAATAATTTCCACGGCTCGTTCGAGCGTTCGACCGAGCCAATATATTGTCGCAGAGACATAAAAGCAACTATTTTATAGTCGTTAGCGAAGTCGCGTCGCCGTCGTCGAGTTTGGGGCCACTTAACGAGGACCATAAACGGAGCAGCGCATACCTACCGGCTCTTTCCACGGGCTATCTATCAATGTATCACTGGGAGCGCAGCGGAAACTGATAGTTATTCCGAGAGTTAATTATGAGATATCTCGCTCTCTATTAACAATAAAATACTTCCATTCCGCCGTGGCGCTTATAACTTCGATTATGTCAGTAAGCTTTCAACGCTGTAAAATTTGTCCGTAACTATGTAACTCGACGACCTTATAACGTTATCGGGTAAAATGGCTATTTATCCTGCGTTGATTAAATGCCAGATTTATAGCGGTCACAGCAGCGCCGGCGCACGGCAGTCTGGAGGGACGTTTACAAGCTGCGACACGATATTTTAAACACTTTAAAATCGACGCTGCAATAACATTTATCAGTACATGATTTGCAATAACTTAAAAAAAGAAAACATCTTTAGTATTACTATTTATACAATTAGAAAACAAAAAAAGGTACCAAGCATAAATAATATAAAATAACCAAACAAAATGGTATAGTTCTTTCAGTTCAGCGGCAGTATTAAAAATCTGTACACCCAATATCGAAATAGACCTGTATTTAAAGACGTATCAATATGAAAGGTTAAACGTATTCTACAGCAATCAAAATTCAAAACAAAGCAAATATTTTTTAATGAGATTAAAATAATAAAGCAAGTGATGAAGAAATTAAATATATTGCTTACGACGATAATAATAATAAAGGTCGTTTAATATTGATATAAATTCAATGATATTTTAATAAAACGTATTTATAAAGTTTTATAAGCCACTAGTTTTCCGGCCGCGACTTCGCCGGCGTAGATATAAAATACATTTTCTTCATATTTTACACTAATCGATATTGCTGACAATGTTGAAGTCTTGTTTTCGATCACGCATATGCTTTTGATTTTAATCCCGGTTCCACATTCGATTTTGACCCCGGTCCCGCTCTCAATTCCGGTCCGGTCCCCGCCTCTATTCTGTTCCCCGGCCCACTTTCAATTTCAATCCACTGCAAATGCTAGGATTAAAACAAACCAAAGGCAATATTACTTCAGGTTAGTGTAGCTCATTATGAGTGAATGATTTTTTAGTATCAGTGTAGTAAATAGTTCGGTTCAATAATACAAAAACATGGTCGAAGTCAGGGACAAACCTTAGTAGGTATAATACACGAAACGTCCCGGTCACACTTTTAATTTTGATCCCATCGCTACACTCGTTTTCTATCTCAATCCTAGTCTCAATTTCAATCTCGGTTCGACATCTTATTCCGATTCTGGTCCCTTTCACGATTTTTCTCCCCGTACAGTTTTCAATTCCGATTCCGCTATCAGTCGCAGTTGCAATTTGAACAAAGCCGGGCGCAAATGCTAATAAAATGTAAATTATATCACTCGGGGATAGAGTAGCTTTCTATGAGTTAAAGAAATTACTAAAATTATCTTAGGAATATAAATTTATAGATGAAGCTAGGGGTAAATGTTAACAGCATAATTAAGCATGAATAATACTAATATCTATTAGTAAAAGAATTTTTAGAATCGATTTATTAGTATAAATACGCGCACGAAACTTGGAAGTAATACCAGTTTTTTTTTTAGCAACCTTCTGAGCATGCCATACAACAATATCACCAAAGTTTTCTGTAATCCGATCAATGGCTTAGGCACGCATAGAGAACAAACATACTTACATTGATTCTTATTTATATATAGATTAGCGTTCCTCCTGCCGCTTTGTCGCAGATGAAAAACAAAATTTTTAATATCGGCATAGTTATAGTTCATTTAGTACAAAACGAGGACGAAGATGAGGATAAATACTAAAATAAATTCATAACAACTTTCTCTATGAAAAAGCTATGTAGATGTACCACCTACTTTCATGGTGACCGGTCAAACGCGATGTTGGAGTATGGTTTTTTTTAATATTTAATCTTAGATATATTTAAAAAATAAAATTGATAAAAGTGTAGTTCCTGTAGTAAAACGGTTTAGCCAGAGTTCAGACAAATTGAAATCATTATTGGACGCCAGTAACGTTCAGTTAAATCTCTATAGTCCGTTCACGCAATTTCCGAATTTAATAGTTGAATTTCCAATTTGTTGCCAAGACAGCAATGTTCAAATTAAAAGTGGCAGTGTTCTGAAACGGCGACTCCCTATTATTAACTATAACCTAATATATTTATTAAACAAACTGTCGGCGACACCGCCCGATGGAAAACAAAGTAAAGCCTTTAATTTTCTCTATCTAGTGGTCTCTGTATACACTGTACGTAAATAAGCTATTAAGAAATTATTTAAATAAGTCAATTTATTATTAACTAGCTGTGCCCGCGGTTCCGCCCGGATGGATAATTCCTTCTTTTTTATATCGAGCGACCTCTATATCAATTATAATCTTAATCTCGGTATATTTAATCCTGACATGACTTATTAGTTTCTAATTTATAAATGATATCTGCCACAAAGCAAAAACCCAAAAGTTTTACTTAAATCGCGAGTAAATGTTACGTTTCGTATTTTTAACTAACTTTTTATTAACTTTTACAGAATTTAGCTTTACAGAAATTAACTTTATACAGAAAATACTTAGAAAGTTTCACTTTCTAAGTATTTTCTGTATAATTGGATTATTCGGTAAATCTAACTAAGCAATGCGCTCATATTCACTTACATACACAAAATTCCCTTTGCGTTCACATCGATAGCTGACCTACAACTATGTCTGGCAAGAGGTTAAAACCATCAAAACGGTATGTCTGGCTGCTTGAAAAGTATCGTCAATTAGTTGCCCAAATAACACGTACAAAATTCGGATTTAACAGTATAACGTAAATATAATCACAATTTCTTAAAGTTAAAAAAGGTCAGAGGGGAAGGTTTCCACCTCACCAAGTGCCTCATACTGGATAACGCGAATAGGAATATTGTTTCATGAACATATAAGAAAAATCACGTTTTCTAACTTGAATATTGCGAGCAGCAATTTTAGATAAACACCTTTGCTACCTGTTACCTACCACATCCACCGTGGTCAAATGTTCACAGAAGCCCATGTTCTTATCTGCTGTAATGTACTATGGAAGAAAAAAAAATCAGAATTTAAAAAATGACGTAAATACAAGTACAGGACTTGAGGGTTCTTGGACTATAAATTTTAAAACATTCACACACGATCATGAGAGCGACTTTATAACCGCATCGAAATGCCCATCAGCACCTGTTACAAAGACGGCTATCAAATTACCCGCGACACATCCGCGGCGGGCTGCGGGCGGCGGGCGGAGCGCGCGCGGCCGTCCATAAATATGATATTCGTTATGCATTTCTCATATTCATGAATCCGTTTTATTGGCCCCAATAAAATATGAACATCTCAGAATGGATATGAGAGAGCGGGCAAATCTAATATGGATTGCGATGCGCCGGATTGGGGCCGGCCGGCGGCGCGGGCGGCGCGGCCAGCTGCGCTAGCTCCGGCCGCGCGACTATGCCCGTTCGGCAACTTATTGGGGTCTAAGACGACTCCTCTCACACTTGACTTCATAAAAGTTTACTGGGGTGATGCCTAGTTCGATTTTGTATGGACACGATGAGCAACTAAATAATATGAAAGATTTTTTCTATTACTTACGTTGTCGTTGTACGTACGAAATATATCTGACAGGTGTAAATCTAATCCGCACGATTTTTGCTCCGTACTAGAGATAAAATTCAAATAACTGTTACTAATCTCAATTATTAACTAAACATATGGTCATGGACGGAGAAAATATGTGGAATTATTGTCAAGTAATGATTGACGCCCCCCCAAAATATGTCAGATCGCTATAGAAGTACCGGAGTGTATTTACATCATACCTAAATAACTCTATCGGCTGTGCTTACGCTGGCGACGGCCGTCCTCTGTCTATTCACAAATAAATAGCCCGCTCCGTCCGGCTATTTTCTACATCAAAGTTTGCAGCATGGCTATACAACGAAAATGAGCCAAAATTCAAGAATTTTCAATTTACGCAATTTTTTTTCAGTTACCGAAAATAAGAGTTTTATGTTGCGAATATTCAACAATTAATTACATTTCTCAATAAATTCTCATTATTATTGAGGGATATTTTTTTCAATAATCGCAACAATGTTTAACAATTTATTGAAAAACACTGAGCAAGTACGAATAGGACCTTAAGGGTTTCGTAAAAACATATCTATACTTTTTTTAATATCTAAATGATTACAAATTTTAAGTCTCCATATTGAGAAATTAAATAAAAATGTTCTCTCATACATCGCTCTACATCACGATCTATACTCCAACTGCAGATTCTACTTCGTAATGACAAAAAAAGTATATTTATTTTGGGTGATATAACCACAAATTGGCGACTCTCAGAAATTTATTTTTACTTGTGCTGTGACATCTTGCTTCTTGCCAAATTCCATGATTCTAGATCAACGGAAAATACCCTATAGATTTTGATTTACTTGCGAGTGTTAAAATGTACGACATAAATGGCCGCATTTTTTGACTGTGTTGATTTTTTTACAACTTCAAAAAATCGCTACCTTAAGTACTTTATATTAATTTCAACTTGATGCCATCTCGTGATCCTGGAAAAAAAGGCTCTTAACAAACAGACAGACAGATCGGACGGACAAAGAAGTAATCCTATATAGATTCGCTTTTATCTTTTAATTCCGGAAGCCTAAAAATGGCGACAAACGAATATATTGTAAAACATAATTTTTACATTTCTATTTCCATTAATTTTCTTTCTCATTTGACATCCAAATGATTAAAATTAAGAATATTAAAGTGATACTTTTTAAGGATCCTCAGTCAGAAACAATTACAGTTTCTTCATGTCCGCCTGTATCAATTTTATTTGACAGATATTAATGATATAAAACTGAAAAATGGCACAGTTATATAAAGATATTTCTACGGTAAGCAGAGTTGTGTGATGTATATCAAAACAATTTTAGGCTCCTATTCTATCCGTAAAGTATGGATGGGTGTCTTGCGTTATGTTTATTTAAAAAAAGTTATGAGCGCCAAATTATCAATGTAGTTGCCTCTTCTATTTTCTTCTCGTAATGCTGTACTTATCAATTCATTTTTTCTCGTACTTTCCAACATACTGTTTTACCCAGGACCTAGGAACCTATATATTTATTATGGATGTACCCTATACGTTAATTTTAAATGTTTTATTTTAAATTTATTTCAAATTCTCTACATACACTTTATCATTTTTATTTATTTCTTCCTCCGTTAATTTTTGAAACAGATCGCATCCGCACATCGCCGAAGGGCGACGTATCGCGTTAAGTCGCTAACCTCAAAAGCGGCTCGTCGACCGGCACAAAGGAGCTCTCGGCGCGCGCGCCGCCTCTCGCCGGCGTTATAATGCGAATTTAAAGCGCCGCGTCACACTAAACCAGCCGCAGAAAAGGGCACGTCCTCCGTCGACGTGTCAAAAATTCAACAGAACGCCCGGCTAAGTGGAATAGATGGCGGCGCCGGAACCCCCGAAATAAAATATTCCGCGTCAAATCGTACGTCACGGGTCCTCGCCTTGTTCTCGTCGAGTGTACTTTACGGAAGTCTCTTATTTATTCCCTATTATGTCAGCCGCACCGCTGCTCTCCCCGCGCCGCCTTGATTTATTTTTTTCCAGCGCTCGGTCGGCGGGTCAACTCGTCCCGTCCCGCAGCGAGCGCGGCGCACGGCCGGCGCACCTCGTTCACGACACGGAGCCTCGTCGGCCACGCGGCGAGCGCTTAGAGGGCTCTCGTGAAATATTCATTTGATATTTCACACACGAAAGAGCTTTTAGGGGGTTTCCCGCAAACTAAGTTACACCAATAACATAATTATTAACGTTACGGAAACCGTATGTGACCCGCGCGTTAAAACTGGAAACGAGGAGCCCATTAGAACGATTTTAGTGACGTAGGGCGGCCGGCGGAAATCCATTTGTATTTTAGTGCGGCGGGGCGCGCGGGTACGGGCGGGGGCGCGCACCGGCGGGGACTGCCGCTGTATCCATTATGATTGTATTATCGACGCGATCAATTAAGCAGCATTACGTTAAAATTCACCACAGCCGTCTGCTACAACGAGGAGACGGGGCGGTCGGGCACACGACAACTTATTACGGATACGAATTCGGTACAGTGAGAGTGACAATGAGATTTTAATGCAATGTTGTAATCGTGTAATGATCTAGTTGGGTTTAAATAATTTTTTCCAATAAATCGCAGCCGGGTCGCGCGTGCGTCGAAGTGCGCGTGGGCCGCGGCCCTGATTAACGCCGCGGTAATCTATTAGACAGTCGGCTGACGCGATGCTGATCGAATTCATTATTCACCGGCGGAGCAATTAAAGCCCCACTAATCAATCTCAAACTTGTGCCTGAACTGAACTCTAATCAAGAAAACTCCCACTCCGCGAAAGCTCTCCGAACAAAATTTAACTTAATTAAAAATGTAAATTAAATTCCTAGGCACTTCCACAAGCATCTCGTCGACGGGTTCGGGCGTCGGGCGCGCAGGGCTTTTGATTGCAGCTAAAAGGTTTGGGATTAGTGCGCGAAAGAGCTTTCGGTGCATTTGTGGAGCTTTTAAGTGGGAAGCTTTCGCTTAAGATACTTACAATGTAAATGTACCCTCGTAGTGTACTATCAGTTATAAACCATAAGTGCCATCTTACATTGATGAAGCTTTTAACGCGATGTGATTTTACATTAACCGTATCTTTTATTCATAGCTTTTTCATTGCCTGCAAATCAGCCTTTCAAACGCATATTAAATTCATAATATAATGACGTACTTTAATTAATACATATAGTCTAAGAAATATAGATGTATTTTAATTTGATATTTTAATTCATTTTAATTATTTACAGCGTAAAAATTGAAATACATTTCAATTAAGTGAAGAACTACATCATTTATAATTATAGCGCCCGCGCGCGTCGTGAGTACTTATTATATACTCAGAATTGCACTTCAGGTTATTATAAATGTGTGAATTATGATCTGTAAATAAAATTCATTATCATATTTGATATTCACATTTTTCTCATATATGAAAATTGTGTATATCAAAGCTTTTTCCTCCGACTATCTCTGCGTCAATGTAATTATATATTTCTATTCTTGAATCGGATCCCAATGCCGATACTAACCGTGATGTCGCCCATGAACACTTGATACTAATTTTGATTCCATGACGCTTTCAATGGGCATATCTTACGAATAAATAGAAAAATTCTGTGAAATAAATAAATTAATTTGTCCTTTAAGGACATATTTTTCAATCGTCGGATATAAGTTATTAATGGACTAAATTATAACCTGTCGAATGTAAAAACGAGACAAACTCTCCTATTCAAACAACTGTGTTTTTTAATTTATTTATGTTATGTTTAATACTAAGCATTTTTTATCTTATGTTTAAAAAACATCCCTAAGTCATTATTATTTCATGTCTAGAAAGTCTATCCCAATTAGGAATCTAGTTTTTGTGTAAATTGTTTATAAATAAATAGGGGAATATTTACAAAGTGGTATCGATGCAATCTAGAACCTATCGTTCTTTAAATTTAGAAAATACTTTAAAAGTAGAAACAAAGTCCATACTTTTTATTTCACGTATCGATAACGAGAACACCTATTTAACGATCCAACAGTAAGCATACAAAAAGGTGGTGCGAAATAAATGAACAAAAAAGAATAAATTTTTTTCGTTCGCGGCTACAAGAAATACTGCATTTCACTGGACCGGTTAGCCGGTGGGTTGGCGAAGGGTCGGCGGGGGGGCGGCCAAGGAAGTTCGGTGTCCGGAAATAAACCGCCCGTAAAATTGTCAATTCCGAGAGGCGCCGCGCCGCGTCTGGCCCCGACAATTTCGGATCGGCCCGCGGCCCGCGCAGTGCGCTCCCGCGCCGCCGCCCCCGCCCGCGCCGCCGCATTCCCGCGGTGTGGTCGCCTCGTATTATTAAATATCGGCACGACCGAGGTCCGAGTCGATAATTACGCAACATATTGAATTTGAATCGACGTCGGAGAAACTGAATAATTTTCCAACAGATAGAGGCTTAGAAGAAGGACACTAGGAGCGTACGAGAGCGGCTGCTGGGAATGCGCCAAAACAATCAGCGCCGTTCGCCTCTCGGCGGGGCCGGTCGATACTCTACGCCTCATTAATCCTTGACAAAGGAATATACATAGATTTTAAAATTTGATGCTCCTTCGTATTTTTCGTACTCTTAGGACGTCGCAGTCGAGCTTCTCGTACGCACCGCCATAAGAAAGGAAAACACTTCATCGAGGAAATCGTTTTATTAAAATCACCTAAAAGAAAATTGGATCAGATATATCGCGCTCGCATACGCAGATAACACACGCATCGACCATCCAATCACAAGGCGCAGCGAGCAGAAAGCTTATTATCGGGACGCGTTCTTCCGTCGTCCGAGGTAATGAGAACGCTCCCCGGCCGGGCGCGGGCCGGGCGCGGGCCGGCCGCTGCAGACGTGCACGCCGCCCGCGCCCCGCCGCCGCCTGACCGCCCCGTCCGCGCTTTTTGAACTGCGATCATCGCGACGCTCATCCGTGAAATTGATTCTCGAGAAAAGAAAAGACGAAAAGATAAATAAAAAGGAAATAGGAAAACACAAGCTAAGATTTGGCGTGAAATTGTTTTTCACGAGCGCCCGCTGACGCGACTACGGCGGCACCATCTCGGGAATTTCCCAATTACCGGGTGCTAATGTACTGAACCCGCATCCGATAACGGATATTTTGATTACACGTGAAACCTCAGACCTCATTATGATAAATAGTGACGCGGGGCCTTAGTGGCTGAGAGGTGACTCGGGTCGTTTAACTACTGGATTCCTGTTGATTCTGAATTCACGTAGCACGCACTACCGCACACTCAGCGAAATAATAAGGTTCTTAATAATAAGAGGACACGTGAAGAAGAATAATGCCACGTAAATGTCTATCAACGTAAGAATTGGCCCAGCCGGATTGGGATGAGTTAAAACACTGTGACATCCCATCCACTACGTGATCCATTTGCCGAAGTAAGAAGCAATCTCATTCAATACCCGCCCCGGGCCGCGCGCCCCGCCGCGCTCCCGCCGACTGCTAGGGCTGCCGCCTGCGCGTGTATTTAGCTAATACTAATACTAGAAGTATATACATATTAATGTAATAGCCAAGTCAGCAACCGAATAAAATATTTTAAAGAGGAAACGCTTACATTTCAATGGAAAAAATAAAATTTTGAAAACGATGACATCTATAAATATATTACTATTGGAGGGAGAAAAATTATAATATAAAAATGTCTGTTACAAAATGTGAACAAGAGTAACAGTTAAAAGACCCTTTATAAATATCCTCATTGTTTAGTATAAAGAAGAATGAAAATACTAATACGTTACAAAATCTGACACTTTTAAATGTAATACAGATTGTACAATCAAAATAAACTGAACAAATAATATTTATACAGACATTTTTTTTTCTTTTCCTGTAGTTTTCACGCATACACAAAATTATTCCTTCCCAAAAAAAGTTACACATTGTTTCGTTTCATAATATATTAAAAGCATACATCAATAAAAAGGGTAAATACGGAATCTCAAGAAGACGAAACTTTTGTAGCAACCCTAGCACCGCAGCGAGTATCGCTTTCCCCGATTGTATTAGATTCGGCTGCCCTTTTCATCTACATGTCGTTCTCTTCTTACCCCTGTCTAGGGTAAAGAAGAATGGATATTCCTTTCCGAGCACGATCATAATAACATAAGACTACTAAAATTGCTTTAGTGCGAACACGAATAAATAAATCGATGATTAAATCCAGCTGTGAGGGAAAATCGATATTATATTCGATGTCACCGTGTGTGAATAACGTGTTTTTCGTTGAGAGAAAAAAAAGATTGAAAGAAGCGTAGACGTCATTTATTGAATCCAAAAACTAAGTTGTTTATTTTAAAATATCACGTAAATCGAGGAAACCCCATTAGCATTAAAGTGACAACCGTGTTTGGCGATAAATTACACTTAGTTATAATAAACGTTTAATTTTATCTATTATATCGTTCGATGATATCATCAAAATTAAAAACAAAACTATTAATTCTCTACAGTATAATAAAGCTTATTTATGCAGGTACTCTTACGTTGATACGATCAGGTAAGTCAACTTACCCATAACATTCTAATCGCTGCCGTCCAATAAACCCACTAGCTACAAAAAGGTATGAAATCTTCTACGTCCTGAAATTGAATATTTATCCGGGTAGTATCTCTATCCCAGAACAATTTTTATGTAGCGGGAATACAATCTCGGGGATGTTCGGGAGGGCCACTCGACAAAGATATTGGCAAATGTTTCGTCCACATTACCTTTATTGCCTCCAAACATTACTCTATTCGACCGGCCCCGCTTGCATTTTAATGTTATTTATTTTTATTGGGCCTGTACGTGTTCCGTTGCTGCGACATCGTATTTCAAAAGATCGGACTTGGCTAATAGTCACATTTGGAATAATTATCATATTTTAATCATTAAACGATATCCAATAACCAAATATATTACAGAAATGGTTATTGAAATATATTTTAAGATGTTATATCTGTGACACGGAAAGTTTGTGAATTATGCTCTCCAAATTGTCCTTTATATGGAAAAGATATTTTAATTTAAATCTGCATATTTATTATTCAGTTATCGATGATTTTATAGACGACTAGACATACATATACCGTTTCCTGTTTTTGTTTGAATTCTACTAATTTTAAGCACCCGAAACAGGCGAGCTTGCAGGAAAGAATGAGCAATATATAAGGGTACGTGAAAATCGTACAATATGGAAAACTGTTTTGACGTAATATTATTGAAATAAAGAAATATATTAATAGAAAAACGTTATGTAGGCTAGAAATATATTTATACAATGAAGATGTTAAACGAATAAATTTTTCGTGATTTTCTTAGAATTCTTTTATTTTTCCTTATTTTTTGATATGACGTTCAAAGACCTAACCCATGATGAAACAATTTTATATTATCGTCAATTATATTTCTGTAGACAGCAGAACTACTTCTAATTCCAGAACTATAGACCCCAAACGACGCATCGATTGAGGAGTGACGGCGTAACGCAGCTTAATTTACTCATAATTTTCACTATACGGCTTCTATGTACCTTTCTTATCTCCCTTTTCTGGCGATAGCTTTCATGTGAAGCGCTCGACTATATAGTCTTTCGCTACCCTGCCAAGCTGTAAAGAAGCCTGCACCCTTTCTCGTAATCACGCCGCCTTCAGTATGCAGGGATGTCACCCCATTCAGACGCACGACTAGCTGATGGCGAGACACTGACGATGATGCTGATGATTCCCAGCATATTGCGCAGACCTCAATGTGAAATGAAATATTTTTCAACATAACTAAAAATGACATATTTTTTTAAAACCACTGAAATACATAAAGAGCACGCAATACATGATTTTCTTAAATATTTCCGGACTAATCAAACAACTAGTAAAGTGTGTAATTTCAAATGGTGTTGTAAAATAGGTACATATTTCGAATTACAACATCATAATTTTTCGAGTAATTTTTCCTTTAATAGTCCAATTCAAATGGTGCATTCAGTTAAAAATTACGAAAATCGAGAAACAATATATGTATAGTATTTATATACTTCATACAGCGCTAAATACACCTCTTAATATAAAATGTATTGGATACAACAAAACGACATTTTTTTAAACGTATTTAAATTATATGATACAACAAATTTATGAGTTCGCTAGAAATCTGGAACTAATCTATCGAAATTATAAACCCATCAGTTTTCTATAACAATTTTCCATTTTATTCTTCATCGAGCAATAACAATAATAACATCCTTAGCAAGAAAATCTACAAAAAATATCGACAACTGAATTGAACACCAATTGCTACTAACGTAGTTACAATAGTCGGTGTATTTTCAAAATGGTATCTCTACTTATATAAAAATAGGCACAAACAAAACACTTAAGGTCATTGTTCTCCTCCGCTTGTGCAACCGATTTTAATTTTGGTAATATTTAGTTTTTGTCTTATTTTCGACATAGAGTTGAAGTCTTTATTTAGAAGTCTTCATTCGTCTTACTTCACGCTCCTTACGTCCACAATCTACGTCTTTGTACAATGTACAGTACTCAATACAATTTTTACCATTTGGAATTCATTATGTCTGTCATATGTCATTATTAATGCATTTTTACACATTATTATATCTACGTTAACTGAAAATATATTCAAGTATTTCATTAGCCTGTTGTTTTTTTAATTGTTACTAAAATTAAATTCATAAATTCTTAGGCATTATTGCAGGAAATTAAGGCAAAGAACACACGCTAATAATTTTTTTGTTCCCGCTCGCAGCTAACGTAACAGATAAATATTCAGAACAGGTATATACAACAATTACAGAGATATATTCTTTGACTATAGAACCTCTATAACGGCTAAATTTAAATGAATTGTAGTCGGATTTCGACTATCGCGTGACTAGTCAATATATAAATAGGTAATTTTTGAAAAATTGAAGGGTAACTATATTAAAAAAGAAGAAAAAAACATGAAAATTACGACTTTCACAAATTTCATAAATACTTGAGCCTCCTCAACACGTTACACGTATTCCTTTGCAGATATAGATACTTATACATAAAAAATAATTTGTGTGATTAATAGGAAAAACAACGTATATATATTCATATAATTTATTTGTCTGTATGTATGTAACATTTTATTAGATAATACAATTACATTTCAAATTGAAATTTGATAGCATAATACGCAAGACTCTCCTGGAATACGACAGAATACTTTTTGTTCAGAAGCAGTCATAAAACAACATGATAATTATTTTGAATGCCTATCTCGTATCCTTTCCCGTGATAGGTAAATGAGCTCTCCCAATGAAAGCTATTGACGAATACGACTTCTTAAGACGTATTTATTCGTCCATGTCCGTAATTGTCCGATTATTATAAATCTAACTAGGATAAAAATGTTAAACGAAGATTCAGCTCTGTTGTGCATTTATGTTAGGTGGATGAAAAAGTTAATTCGTATTTTATGAGTAAAAATTTACAGTAAAATCTCTTTGATTGTACTGTTTGTATCAAACTTAGGGCCTCTTTCACAATCACCGTTCACACTGACCTTTAATAAAAATTCAATTTTAAAATTAATTTTGCGTTCCACGTACTCTTTTTAATGGTTTTTAGGCTTACCAACCGTTTAAAGGTGGACGTAGAATGAAAATTTATTTTAAATTTGGCTTTTTGTTGAAAGTCAGTTTAAAAGGAGATGGTGGAAGAGGCTTTTAATGTCAAATGTTACTTAGTATATAGTTTATCGAAAAAACGTTGAACCCACTAATAACAGGCAAACCAAAGTACACATATATGTAAGAAATACCACTTGGGCATCCATTCATCACGACATACGAAGTGTACTCGGAAGGTAGGTTCTTTAAATGCGTAGACATGCTAAGATATTGCAATTTAATTCTTAAAGAATAAAATTTATAATTCATTAATTTTTATTAAGAACATGAAAATTAATATTTGTCGGTAATAATAATAATAATATAAACCCACGCCTATTACCCAGAAGGGTAGGCAGAGACTACAGATTTCCTCATGGTACGACTTTTGCATATCTCTCTTTCGCTTCACTGACATCCATCAATCTTTTCGTGCAAGCTCGTCGGTTTCGGGTGCTTAAAATTTGGCTCTCTTTAATATGCCATCAATATGGTCTGCATAGGATTTTCTAGAGCAACTCTTGCCGACCTTTCTCCACCCATACATTCGCTCTACAGATTTGTTTTGTCAGTACACTTTCATTCATCCTTTCCAAATGGCCAAACCACCGCAACATACCTCTTTCTACTCTAGTCACTACGTTTTACTTCAAACCACACCGTTCTATAACATCACTATTGCTACATCTTTCCGAGACACTCCATACATACTACATAATGATCACGACTTCACTGCATTGATCCTACTTTCATTTTTCTTCTGCCATACCCGGCTTTCACTACCATACGTAAACGTAGGGATGAGGACCCCACTATGGATAGCCAAACGCGCTTGTCATGAGACAGTTTTACTATTCAGAATAACGAATATTTATATGTATGCAAATATCTTGAGATTTAAAATTTTATATACTTTAAATGTTAATTAATCTTTTTACTATGTACACTAGAAATGTCTCTTGATTTGGTATTCTTAGACACGAAAACTACTGAACATATCATACTCAAAGTTTACACACAATATGATTAATAGGTATCTGATAAAAATTGTTCAAATACAAAAAACAAACTATTGCTCGTGTACGAAGTAGTTACACTTATGGACAAAATATAGCTATGTATTATAAGTTATATGAATAAAGAGCGAAACCAGGATCTAAATCGGGATAAAGATGAAAAAAAATCTAGACCGAAACCGGTTTCGTAACAAAGATCAGAAATCGAAAGCAAAATACATTTCTATAATATAGGGTGTAACCAGGTCAAAACCTATTGAGACTTGAATTGAAACCGATAGGGATACCCACATCGTAACCAAAGCTAAGAGCGATATCTGAATCATATTTAAGAGCTAACTCGGAAGCGGGACTAAGATGGAATAAAAAATATAAAAGATGAAAAATTTGAGCAAATTACATCTGTCAAACTATGGACGGAAAACTAGTTAATTTATTTTGTGTATAATTTTGAACAGATACAAAAATTGCTGACTCATAACAATATTACTACGCATTCCTTTTCATAAGCAAATTTGTGGGTCTTCACACAAAAGTTAAAATGGTACCTGTAGGGAAATTTCATTCGTGTTTGCGTTCGTCACAACATTGTAAGTAATAACCTAAAGACCCATGATTTCGAAAACAGTATACAATAATCTGTTGCACTGCTTAATATTATAGTCTTCATTAATTTCAAGATAACTGCAGTAATCTCATTCGACACAGATTGACTGGCACCACGCATCAATCTGCATACATACAAATGCAGAGTGCGGTCGCGCACTGCCTTCGAACCGCTGCGCGAGAGCGCATAAACCTTACCGCGCAAATTGCATGTAAGTAATCTCGCGGATGACCGCGCCGCGTATTGTTAATGTCCAATTAGTTATGGTTAAGCGTCGTGCGATCGGACACACTTGTGCGTGAGGCGAAATTGGCAAGACATCATCAGCAAAATACGTTCATAAATATATGAATAAGCAATAATTGTGCATTCACATGAATTGTGAATGCATTTGATAACGTGTATAGTTTATACGCACATAGTAGTATATTGTTTGTGCATAATTAAAAAAAAAATAGAAACTGGTTAAAGGCTTCGTGTGATTAAAATTTTGTTATGTAAGTGAATAGACGTATTGTTAACACACAATTTTTATATCTATTGAAATAATGAAAGCTAACGGTTACTAATGAATTAAATAAGGTTAGTAACAGTGTAAATAATAGACACATAATTATATGATAAAAAAAACATAATAAATCAAAACATTAGAAATTATCGTCATGTATTTTAAATCAATATCTACGTTGTAAACTATTTACCGTTGCATTGGGTATACAAAAAATAAGGTAAATTCATCCCGAAATGGAAATAAATCAGGTGACATTTCGAGGATTCCTTTCGCCTTTATAATAAATACATATAAATGCAAAAATGTGCATAATTCACCGTATGTCTAATTGCATAAAACATTTATAATTGCACCAGTATAATAACAGCTTCGCTTATAATTTGACTTGAATAACCTTACAAAGTGCAGCAAAAGGCGGCCGATTAATGTAGAACGGTCGCATCTGGTTTAAAAAAATAAATTAAAATCACTCAAATTATTACTTGATTCTTTTCAATGTTCTCGAATGTGAAAAATACCCAATTTCCTATATACAAATAAAGTGCAAATATTAAATTTTTACTGTCTATCCAAACACATATAACATTTCGCATCGAACATGTATATTGTATGTCTTGAAAATAAAAACGTAATTACAACGATTTTGCGTTTTTTTTTTCTCTATCTTGACTAATCGCTAATGACTTTATCTATTCATGGATACGATTTTGAAATGTTCTCCTTTTCTATTACTCCTATAATGTTCCCGTTAAGACGAAATTGTCTGTGGCTCTTCATCTATGACGTCACGACACACGTAATTCGAATGCTTGGAGGACGTTCCGCCATAAATTTTACGCGTCGCCTTAAAACGATTCGCGAACGGAGCAACGAGGCCGCGCCGCCACTAAACAACGGTCATAACAAATTGCTAACGTCTTTAATTACCTCTTTTTGCCCGAAAACCATCGAAAATTTCGATAATATGGGAAATCCTCAAGATGTGAACGCGCTCCATCTAACCTTAAATGATCGATTGCGGTTTCGCGTTTTATCCCGGTCCTCTTACGTATTGTACGAAATCGAAATAAGAGCCGTTACTGACGTGCACGTAACAGCTAGCCGCCGTGGTGTTAACACACAACAAACGCGCGCGCGCGCAACGGCGAACACATACGCACACAAACAGACACGATCGATCGGTCTAATGAAATCGCAACTCCATCAGCGTCGCGCTAATGACCGACGCGTAATGAATCACCAATTAACCGCAGCGCAAACGGGACCCCGCAGACCACCAATTAAATTCGGAGACTGAACAGTGTAATGAGTTAGCGGGACGCGACGAGATACTTTAGAAAGGTGTTACGTGGGCGCACACCGCGTCGGCCACGGCGGCCACGGCGGCCACGTGGGCCGTGTGGGGCGGCACTTTCGACTGTCATCGTGGAGCGCAGCCGCAGATCCGGCGATAATGCGCTTTAATTAACGCCGGGCGCAGCTCAGATCCGCAGATTACGGGCCTTGTTAAAACGTTGACTTTTGTCGCAATAACTTAGCCCCGACGCCGTAAATAAGCGTTCGTGATCGCCGGCTAGGTATTTTAATGAGATTTAATAGCCGCCGCCGCCGCCGCCGCCCGGCCGCTTGTGCCTACATTGTGCTCGCTTATACACTTTAATTGCTTCTGAACACGTTTAATGCCCTTAATTGCCGTTTCTTTTGGAGGCAATTATCCCATGATCTTTGCTTAACGCGAGTAAAATAAGACAAACAATTTTGAACTTTCTGGTATCCCGTAGAATCATAATTACATGATTCACATCTTTATACGATGAAATTTCGGGAATTCGTCAATTAATTTTGTTTCCATTATTTCTTTTTATTGAAATTTGATACATATTGTAAATGATAATCATTCTTTTTTTTAAATTGAATTGTTGCAATTAAGTTTAATAACAAACTAGTGAAAGAAAAAAGGGCCTACTCCTTTTTTAAAGGCACGCAAAGCATTAGTTATGTCCATGGGTGACCATCGAGTCTCTGTTAGTTTACGTACTCCTTTGCTCTTTAAAAACCTAACTAAAAAAAATAATTTCTTACAATTTTGTATCTGAATAATAAAATCGTGTGTGAAATCGAATGAACCTGGAACAGGTCTCTGAACAGAATAAACAACATAGTTCAATTGTTAGATATTAAAACCACCAAAATACAGGCTTGAGAATTTACTGCAAAAAAAAAACTTGTACATAAAGTCTAATATCGGTTTCTCTTAGGTGTCGACGTATCGAGCGATATCCAGTTTCATAGTCGCACATAGTGTAAAGCCAGACATCTTAAAACAAAACTGGGGGTGCTGAAAACTACGAGACCATACTTTCTTCGAAGCACCGCCTTGAAATTCGTAAGATACGGGTGTATCCACAAACGGATTCCATTTGCATCGATCCGGTGCATCACAATATCAATTCCTTGCACTCGGGACCGCATAAAGTAGAGGAAGACAACATTTTGGCAACTCCTACAGCTATGAGGGCGTTCTTGGGCAGCTACACGTCAAATGTTCATTTGCCTCCTTAAAAAATTCCATACTAAATAACAATGTATTGTCATTAGGTTCTAATATAAAAAATTTTGAGTGCGAATAATCCAAAATCGAATAAATCAAATATAAGTACGCACATGAAGTTTTAGATAAACTAAACAACCTATCATCCACTTAAATTGAAAATGATAAATTGACGATACAAAATCGAAATATGTAATCTTTTTTCTGTCTCAGGATCTGATAATGCAACCATCAATGCGATTGCAGTAAAACGTATTGCACAATAATAATAGAATTATTAATTGTGCAATTGTGCAATGCATAGTGATAGGATCCCGTGTACGCTCTTTGGATACACAACCCTAAAAATAAACGTCGAACAGGTCGCCATTTTGCACCAACATAGTTATGCAATAGCATTGGATTTCTACAACACACCAAATGAATCTGAATTCCAGAAATTTACTAATAAGCACTGAAAAGTCCCATTATTCATTTTATGGCTCAGTCATCGGACTCTCGACATCAAATCAATGTAATTAAAAATAAAATCATCCAAGTAACACTGACTTCATTCCAGACAATTACAGGTAGGCATTGAAAAATTCCATTGTCTACCTTCCCGTTAAACTCGTCAAAACATAAATGAGCCCAAATTCAATAGGTTTTCCAAAACCATTTCAGAGTTTCACTATGCATCTCTGACTCCATGATCAGACGAGATTCACGATACCAAATTATTCTACTGTCTTGGATTTTTAATACGTGCATAATTCCAAATTATTCGGAAGTCCGGAAGTGAGTAAAAGCTGGGTTGCAAGTTAATTCGGTTACACATAAAACAGACCAAGTTGATATGAAGCTCGTAAAAAAGAATAACTGTGCTATAAAAACAATAGGAGGTGCATATACATATATTAGTGAGCGATAGTGAAATAAATCACAATAAGCATATTTAATAATCACGGAACCGCATCATCCGGTGGCGCTAATTACGGGCGAATTCCCGGGGGTTTTCCAATTAGGCGACGTCGGCAAAATTAATTGAATCGCTTCATTAGTTGTGACGACGCGGGACGCTAATCGTTATTTATTATCAATAAATTGTCGTGCAGCAGTCGGCGGGGCGGAAGGCGCATAAATTGGACGAGCGAGTGGCGGCGCGACACCTGTGATTGCATTTACAATGCTAATTCACGGGGCGATATCGCGTCACAGCGCCCGCGCCGCGTTCGTGACGAAATCTTCGCCATTTGACTATTCGTCTTTTTTTTTTATAGAATTTCATATCTTATGGCGGTCCATTAAAAAGTAGTAATAAAATATATTATGGAACATGGAATATACCTCGATGGGGATACTGTCGGGGAAATGTTTCACCGAAAACAAAGAATATACTTGCCGTAATATGCGTTAAATCGTTTACAGAGAGTTCAATAAACGAAAGAAATGTTAGATTAAAATTCCAAAAGTGCATGCCTCATAGCGGTCGTTCAATTTTTACATATATATATATATATATATATATATATATATATATATATATATATATATATATATATATATATGTTAGTATAATTTTTTTTTCTTGTCATTCATGCGTTTATATAAGTCTGTAAGTACATTATGAGTAACATTAAAAAAAAAGATTTTTGATTAATATCTTCTAAACCGTTCAGAGTTTAATAACGCCAAGCAATAGGGCTCATCTTTAGGACAGATGAAGACATTTGAAAAAATATTCAACTCATTTCATTGTCTATATTTTTTTAATCGATGGAACAAACAGACTGACATACTAGGGACAGCGCTAAATATTTTTTTTATAATTTCGTTTTTTATTACATACATTATATTAATAATTAACAAAAACAGTCTAAAGACATAAAGTTCCTAGATGTAAAATCATTCATTTTTCTATGACTTTTTCATTTAATTTCGGGTATTTCAACAATTTTATGTTGTGAAGTTGTCACAACGCGGTCTGTCAAGAGTAGAGCATACCCACATGCTTACGCGTTGTGAGGCGTGCAATTTCAATAAAACACGTTAGCTAGTCCGTCTGATGACGTACAGGAGACGATATTCGATACTCTGACAGCCTGCACCGTTAAATAGTTGAAAACAGTAAAAAAATATATTATCATTTACATTAACATTGAACGCATTAACACACACCAAAGTAGACTATGAAACCGTCACACCTGACACGTCTTAAAAGACGTATGAACTCACCGGATCGGATAGCGTGAGGATTAGTACCCGATGCCCTCTCATCAGCGCGAATCGTGCCCAGCTCTGTAGTTACACGAGTCGTAAAGGACATATTCACCGAACAGATAAAAATCGATGATCATAACAAACTAATTAGATTTGACATTGCGCTAATCCCGCCGGCGAGGGCGCGGCCGGCGTGTGATCGATCTTAAACGCGGGTCGCCAGCGCGCGGCGCGAGATTAAACGGCGGATAAGCGCTCGCGATCCATTATCGGCCCGTTCATTGATAATTAGTTTCTTAGACTGCGCGTCGCAGAAAAAACGCGGTGACCGATTCAAACTCATAATTGGGCGGCTATACGAGTAAAATTTGAAACGCGTAATGTATTCTTACAACGTCTATACCGCTTGTGGGAGTTGTAATATATAGTGACAATGAACTATAGCGATAGAGACAAAATATTCACCAAATAATCATATTACATACATATTGTAATTTCACATTGCGCAAACTGACGCTTTGTTTATATATATATAGTAAAACTGTAACTAATCGATATTTATACTTGGGAAATACTTGTGAAAAACTAACATGGGAAGTCTTTGTAAATATAATAAAAGCCAAAATAATCATTTTTAGAATTTTAGTATCTCGCTGTTTGCATGTTTATCTGTTCCCATATCACGCAAAAACTGCTGCACAGAATTAAATGCGATCATAACAGCTGTATTGCTGGAGGTCTAACACACAGCTTTAACTTAAAAATAGGGCAAGTTCATTCATTCTATTTACGCGCGGACGAACACTAATTAATAAATAAAAACGTTCCCAAAAATCAGCATTTATCGGTGCATTCGAACGAGCTGTCGACTGTCGACGATCATCGTCGCAGCGGAGTCGAAACATCGCGCAGCGATCCGATCCTCGTGTAAGGAGAGGATTACTCGCACGAGCAAAGTTTTATAATTAAGTGTCCACCGGTCTTGTGATCGAGACGCCGTTCGGCCGAACACGACGCCCCGCCCGTTCCGTGGAGCGCTTTCGAAAGAGGCGGCCGGCTTCGAGTTCTCCTTTAATGAAGACAGGCGGCCATCGTGCCGCGTGCAGCGGGACGAATCGCGTTAGCGCTTTCGTCGCCATTCGCGATCCGGCCTAATGGCGCTAGCGGCTGTTAAATCGCTATTCCAAAACATCGTTAAATCATCGAAATCGAACTACAGTTACTTCCAAACGACTTTATAAGTATCTGCTCGGACAGTTTGACATTAGCGAATTTAAAAATTATATGTCCATTATCACGTCTTATACCGAATAAAAGTAACACAAGATCATCGCATGATTCGGTTAATTTTTGACTATAAAGTTCTTCATCGGTGTTGAGTGAGACTACGGAGTGTCGTGTGAAAATCGAGTGTGGAATAATTTAAACAACGACTTTTAAATTTTTAAACGACAAATACGTTGTGAAGTCACCCAATCCGTAACCTTGGAACGGTATCGGTATTTACTTATATATATTAGTATTACATCGGTATTCGATAATCGCTATATTTATACATGCAATAATAGTCTCATTAATAACATTATTTTAAAGTTAATAGTAGAATGACGATCTAAAAGTGACCGAGTGGGTCTCATATTGTTTTTAATCAGCGGCTACTGGAAAAAAAACAATGCAATATTATCAGACATCCACACCAATTAAGGAGAGCCGAATCCAGGTGTGGGAACTAGTTCCCACACCTGGAAACACTACTAGTAGTGTACATCGCCAACCGGCATGCCAAAAGAGATTTTACGTTTAAAAAAGCTAATTTTAAAAGATATCGAAATGATAAATATCAACCGAATGATCAATTTAGATTTTCATCTTATTTGCCATAGTGTTCTCAGCCTGGCTTATATAAGAATGCTCAATCGAAGCTCTTTTTTGTTCCAGGCGTCGCATCGAATTCAAAGCAGCCCTACAAACGTTTACATTGATTTATCGAAACATTTAAACGTAAGGGCGTCAACGCGACCGCATTGTTTAATAACGGGCCCGGCCGCCGAGGCATATCACGACGCAAAGCTTAAGGCTTTCAGTAAAGCGTGTCGTTCCACACGCCTCGCATACACGAACTGCGGTCTACACCGGAGTATACAAATATCTTTTTCCACTGAATACGCGTTTCGTCGGCGATGATACCGGCCGCCCTCGAAGCGTTCGATCGATGGGTCTGACCGTTCATATAAATTCCGAACGAGATCATCTGCAGAATTCCAATACTCGAACCGGAGCGACGGTGTCCAAATGCGTGATATATCGGCGACGATCGTCTCGGGCGGGCGGGTGTTTATGAGATATTTCATATCGTGCATAATTCGTGGGCCATTCATCACGCCCGCACGTATCGGCGGCGGCAGTCGCTGCAAACCTTTCCCCGGAATGCCTCCGCGGCGCACGTGGCGAGCTTTTCTGCGCTCGTGCCGTTTCATAGATTTGAACGTCGATCGATTTTATTTACTGAAACGGCATGTGAAAAAAAAACTAATTAAAAAAAAAATGCGTGACCGTTATAGAATAGAACATAGATAATAAACCGGACAGGTGCGAGATAAACGATTAAGATTCTGTACATTGTCCCTAATTTTGATATGAATTTCACCACTCGATGGGTAGGTATAATATGTTCATATTTTAATTCTGTAAACATATATTTTATTTAAAAAAAGCCGTCTAGCAAAATGTCTGACAATATTTCTACGATTTACACCCTATTATCCATGTCGATGAATTTTTGAAGTACTTTGAACATTAGCTCGATGAAGTTCATACTATTTTATTCCTACATTGAAGACATTAATGGATTGAATATAAGGTAATAATGGAAAAATAAGTAAATAAATATTGCTACACTTTAATTTACATTCAACGAAGAGGATGAATAACGGCTTGTCTAATATAAAATAAAGACACTTAATAAAACATTTTTGACTAGTTTAATGAAATTGAATTATATTTTGTTCACTTAAATTGGATCTAACATGTAACCAAAACTATTTAATACGTGAGATATAAAGTACAGTTTAATCTAATAGTTGAGACTAATTTATAAAATTGGAGAGCTAATTGGAAAATAAAGTTCTAATAACGAAAGTTTACAAAACTTCTGCAATCATTCAATTAGCGTCTAGAAAATACCGATTTTTAAAAACAGTTTTATCATCTAACCGTTGAGGATCTCCATCGAATTAAAAGGCATGACCGTGTCGATTTCGCCGGCTCGGACGCGGAACCCTAAACTTGCATCACGACACACGAGACGCTGGATCCCGCCGGTGCCATTGACGACGGCCGTATACGGTTAGACGTCCGCCGCGGCGCGAATTAACAGAAAAACATCTCAGTCACGGCGCTAATTATTCAATGACACCACGCGAAGTGGCCGCTATCGGAACGCTTTTGACACGGACGTGACAACGAATAACGCTTTCGTGTCCGCTTCGCAAACAGCCGCCGCGCGGCGACGTCACAGGCGCGCGCGCCGCGGAACGTGCGAAAGTCGCACGATTGTACTAATGCGCGTCCAATTCGCCGGAGGCCGAGGAGGAAACCGACGCGAACCAGAAGATGGTCGCCTTCCTGCGGGCCGGCATTATCCTATCTGGCGAGGCGCAATTGCAGTAATAGAGATCCAGTCTGGAGATTGCAGATTGTCTCTTTAAATTCGCCCCGAACCGTTTACGATTGTAGTTTTAGAGATCCGACTTCCTTTTTAGGCGCCAGACTCGATGCCTATCAAATATCGTGCGGCCGGGACAGACTACCGACAGTGGTCGGTGGAACACTTTGACGGTAGTATTAATATCACAATATCAATGACTAAATCTTATTACGTGCCGCAAAACAAAAAGTAGATCTGACTAGGGGAAAATAATACAAAGTAGAAAATGAACTAGACATTTTTTGACAGGTAAACAATAGTTAATGAATTGTGACACCGTGAGTGGTATTTCTCTTTTGAAATATGACTTTATGAGTAATACCTGAAATATATAAATAAAATGCGACTTCACAATTTCAAATCAATTAATTCCCTCTCAAAAAAAGAATTAGTAATAATATTATACAGTTTTATTATTTATATCCGTAGTTGAATTTAATTTTTTAACTATTGTTTTTATTTTACACTTTTTCTTGACCTATACTATAATCATGAAAGTCTTTCCTACTCACTGACAAGAAACCATAGAATTTGCTGTACATCCGGTGGCCCACTCGCCCGTGCATCAGATAACGTAATCCTCCCAAAATTTCCCATGGCCTACTTACTGCTTCCTCCATCAGATATGATCAGATATCCTATTCCTTCCTAAAAGACCGGCATCGTACTGGTAACTCCTCTGAGTTGTGAGTATCCATGAGCGGCGGTGAACATCGCTTCTCTAGTGGACATGCTTGTTTTCCCCTTAAGAATGTTATATAGAAAAAATCTATTTTTATAAACAAAAAGACGCAATTTACAATACGTGGATGCAGATAATGACGCTGGAGGAAATTGCAAATGCTATTTATATTATATGCAATCTATAACATATCATATTTACATGATTATGGCAATGATTAGTTTCATATGCAGGATGCAGATTTTACACTCGAGTAAACCCACTACCTAATTGCGGTCGTGAGTATTGTTTAAGTTTTCTGAATCTAGATCAAGGAATCAAACAACCATCCTTCAATTTTTGTTGCTCGGCGTAGGGCATCTTCCAACATTTTCCTTTAAATTGATTTAAAAAAAAAATCACTTTTAAAATTAATTTTGCGTTCCATGTCTTCTTTTTAACAGGTAGTAGTCCGAATGACCGTTAAAAGGTGGACATGGAACGTGAAATTGATTTTAAGTGACTTTTTCTTAAATGTTAGTGTGAAATGATGGAAGAGGCTCTTAATGTAACATACACCTGGTCTTTGATAAAAAAATTTACTTAAAGTTCACCATAGCAAAGTATATATATTCTTGCAATGTCGCCATGGTCCTAGCTTAGCAAACGATTAGTGGTAATATTTTTCTAACACATTGCGAGTGGCACGGGCGTGCGTGTGTATTGTGCATGCGCATGTTTGTGTCTGTAAACTTCACATAACTTTTGAACAGATTAACCGATGAAAACACATTCAAAACTGGTACATTCAACTTGCACTTCTTGAAAATTTGAACGAATATCTTATTCATAACAATAGGTTCAGTTGTTTTTGAACTATGATCGAACATTTATACATATATACAGACCTAAATAGGTACAGGCGATTAAATTTATTGCCCTTTCTTTGCTGCGCCGTAATTTGGTCATAACGCACCTTCTCCTGAACGAATCTCATCACCATTCTGTTGTGATGACAATAATCACTATTTTCATTTTGAATCATACAAAGCAAGTGCGTTGCAAATATTAAATATACTCATTGAAATCAAACCCGAGTTAATTTGAAATTTTAGAAATCAATGCAGATATATTATATATCATTATTAAACACTTATCAATGCTCATCCAGTGCCTTCAAAAAGGACAACAGTCGCGGCGGCGTGCGCGCGCGCCCGCGGGCGTGCACTCGCAGGGTACTCGGCGCCGCTGCGCTCACTTGCTCCATAAACAGCCTTCCGTATTTTTCAATCAGAGAGCTGTCAAAGCGTTCTGACACCCTCATCCCGCCGGCTCGCACTCGCCGAGCACCGAAATTGGTTTTCTACATTCAATCCATACAAAGTTTAATGTTATTCGCTCGCGATATCACCGGGACGCTGCCGATGTTTACCGCCGCGCCAAATCATATTGGATTTGCAAAGTTTTGTTTGCGGACTTTATTTCATTCTCTTGTTAGATGCAGGCTTGTTTGTGAATTTCATTTTGTTTTACGACACGATGTATTTTTAAAGTAAATGCCGCTGCAAGATTTTCATCGAATAGAGCTACCAAAATGATATATGTTTATATATTTTAGGCGGTTAAAATATGATTTCATTAGTTCGATGCTTACTGTTTACACGTACATAACGAGATGAGAATTTCTGTTATTAGCAAAATCTCTTTTATTGTAATCTAACAATCGTCTGTATTTGTACTAATATCGTGTAAAAAAAGTCCTGATTCAATTCAGTGGACGAACAACTAACGTCAGACCAAAAACAAGACCGCCGGTTTTAAAATATGAAAATTTTCTAATAAATACTAATTACGAGATATATTCGCAATAAAATGCGATTTCTAAAAACTCCAATTAATACGGGGGCAATTTAACAGAAATTTTGTAAGTGTCCTGTTATATTCTAGTTAGTATAATAAAATATACCATACTAAGTTTTATACTCTGATTTGAATTTGAAAATTTACTGTTCCAATGTGTTATAATAACAGGTAGAAGTTTATGGGACTAATATTATTTTCTTAATTTTTTTTAGTGTTCTCTTAGAAAGTTGGAACGAAGGAACGTAGATCGAGTACCTTGGATTGAATAACGCGAAAGACAGGGACAAAGTTTGACACCAAATAACGGATATGGGCTACTTTTTGTTTCTTTGTCTGTCTGTTCGTTTATATATTTTTTCACAGCTCAACAACTAAAAACTACTTTATTTAACTTTAATGTACAAACAGAGCATACCATCTTGTAAGATATCTGCTTATCTTTCTGTCTTAACCAATTCTTACTTAACCAATTTTGATGAAATTTAGAAAACTGATAGAACTCATTGGCACATAAAATAAAAGTTACTGTTTATTTTTTTTTTGGTTATCTATATAACTCGTTATAACTAAAAGATTAAAAGGTTTTTTTTTGTTTATTTTGCTGATCGTGCTTATTTGCTTGATTAGAGAGAAGGAGCGGTGTTAGGTTAGGTCAGGTTAATGATTTGAAAGGATAAGATAGAGCGAAACCGAAAGTAAGAGAGACTATCAATAATCCAATTGTAACTATAGAGTAATAGTGAATTAAATCAAACGATAGGGTTTTAGACCGCATCTTTAGTCACCACTATAACCTCTTATTATGATATCATGAATATGATACTTTATGATGATGTTTGGTTGTTAGTAACTCTATTGCGGTAAACAGTAGCATGGATTTAGATGAAATTTAACACACACAAGTAGTTTATACCTCCCAGTAATGAAATTCCTGCGCAATAATTTAAAAGAAAAAAGAACAATAGCGCGAATGGAAAAAAGTGGGATATAGAATTAGAGTAGAGCACATGACCTAAGCGGGACGAACTGTGCAATCGGAATTTAATGCAATGCAATGCAATGATAGCAAGATTACTGGATATAAAAGATGAGGAATTAATTATATGCCTACACGGGCGGAGTTGCGGACAAAATTAGTTATAATTCAACTCAAATAATTCCAGTCGCTTTGTATCTAGAAAAAGCCGCGTTAAAGCCGTCGGTTTCGGACGTTGTTATCGCATTAGCGACGGCAATCGTTAGCAGCCCCCAATCCGCACCTGGACGTCACGGATGGCTTAAAAGCGTACGGCCTAAAGGCGTACGTTGTGATAAATGTTACAAATATGAATCGTTTTACAAAACTTCATTTCAGTGGTCAAACGCATAAAATCTAAAGAAGGGATTCGGCAATATTTTATCTTTTTTAGCATTTTACATAAACTATAATTCATCATTATTATAGGTAGGCATATTCTTTTTTCCTAATGAATATTACTAGGGTTATGGCGTTTAGAAAAAAATGAAAACATGTCTGAATGCGATATGTATTTAGAAAGTGAGACAGTTGAACGAGTGAAATAGTTTGTTTACAAATGACAGGAAACATGATGGAAATATTAAAAGGAGAGCAAATGCACGATATAAACAGAACGGAACCTCGTTCTCTGTTATGATTAGTAAAAAAGTGTCTCACGACAAGCGTGGTTGTCTATTCATTATGTAATCCTGGTCCTTACCCTTACGTACGGTAGTGAAAGTTGAGTATGGCAGAAGAAAAATGAAAGTAGAATTAATGCAGTGGCAATAAGATCAATGCGTAATATGTGTGGAGTGTCTTTAAAAAAAATGGATGTAAGAACAGTGATGTCAAGGAGCGGTGTGGTTTGAAAGAAGATGTAGTGACTAGAGTGGAAAAGGGTGGTGGACGTTTTTCCATCTGGCAAGGATGAATGAAAGTAGACTAACAAACAGATGCAGTGTGTGTGTGATGGAAAAGGTCGCCCTAGGAAATCGTAACCTGATCAGATTGTGGCATATTAAAAAAGGGTCAAATCTAAAGCACACGAAACCAATACATGAAAAGATTGTTGGACATTACTAAAGGAAGAAATCGTACCATGTAAAAATCTATGGTTTCTGCCTACCC
Source organism: Eumeta japonica (assembly GCA_005406025.1). Taxonomy (NCBI): domain Eukaryota; kingdom Metazoa; phylum Arthropoda; class Insecta; order Lepidoptera; family Psychidae; genus Eumeta; species Eumeta japonica. Next base: position 111,296 of record BGZK01000971.1, on the reverse strand, counting down.
TTCTGGGAAATAGCCGTTAATATTAATAATAATTGAATTAATATACTTGCACAAATTTCCACATAACTGGAGACATAGCGAAGTAAATCAGATGCACTGTTCACAGTTAATGGATTTAATTTCGGTAAGCGTTCACGGCATATCAGGGCGTAATCGCTGTAGGCGGTCGGCGCTGAGTGCAACAAACGAGAGTGCGCGGGGCGCGGCGGGGCGGGCGCGGCGGTCGCGGGCCGCTAGCGTTTATAAATTGAAGGGCCGGTACCTGGAGCTTAATACACCGCCGTTTCCGGTTCATTTCCGGACGGCGCGCGCGGCGCCGGATATTGCTTTTAAGGTTGCGCCGCGCTCTACCGCCGCCGCATTAGCTGCGCTACACGCGACGCTTAACGCCGCTCTTAGTGGCCGCTCTCGGCCGCATCACTATTGTTCTTTATTTTATTTTTTTCATTGAAATAACACGAAAACCTTCGTTCAACTACGACAGAAGACGTGTTCTATTGTCGGACGTATGACGACGGCTCTGTGAAAATTTCTATTATAACGTTAAATACGCATATCATTATACTAAGTTAAAGTAATTATGAAATAGAAACCTATAAAAATTTGTAAGCCGTTTCAGGGAATAGAGTACAGCCGCTCTCCGGAAATTAAATTTTCCCTTAAGCTCAAAGTTTAATTAACTAAGATCACGCGAGTGCAGGCCGGCGCTGACCGGCCCCCGCGCGAATTAACACGCCCCCGGCCCCCCGCCGCGCCGCGCCGCGCAGCCGCGTTTCGTATCCAATTGGAAATGTGATTTGATGGACAGGCAATTTGAAAACAATACGAAAACGCTGTAACTAACTCTGAATCGCGATGGATTCCGTAATGGAAGTCACGTGAGAATAGATACGTTGCGGATTCTTATAATATGATGGAAAAACAATTTTAGTTATTAAGTATATTATTAGACGTACTTTCTTAATTAACGCCGAGCCTTCAAACGAAAACTAAAAGGCCTGACAGAATGTACGCAACCCGACCATGCGTGAAATTTTTGAACAAGGTGAAAAATTATTGCGATTAACGTACACTTACTGTCACGTAAGATTATATTTATAACTTGTTTTTAATATCTTTTAATATTTACATCTTAGCATTTAATATCTTCTATCACCCTCCATCACCCCACTCCGCCTCCATGAATTCAATCTTCATCAGGTATCAGATTCCTACCCAAGAGGCCGGCAACGCATCGGTGACTCTTCTGGGGCTGTGAGGTCTATGGGCGGCGATGACCACCTACTCTCTAGTGGCTCGCAAGGTCGTTTGCCCGTCAATCCGTGTCGGATTTTTTTAATAGCATAATAAAAAAAATCCGACACAGGAAAAAATGCATCCTGTGTTAAATCCAGCCCTTTTTTCATAAAAAATTATCACGTCCAAAATGAAATAGCCGGCTATTACTAAGAAACAGTCAAGATTATTCCCTGGTAGTGCACCATAGTATTTCTCCCTCCGCCGCTGGGGTGCAGTCGTCGTCGGTCGGTCTTGGGAGATATTGCAATAAGATAAAGGCGTTGTTTGGGGAACAAAAACATTAATCTACCCGTCAAATCTCCCCGCAGGTGCCAGCGACGCGACTGCCCTCGCTCATCCCGCACGGGCCCCGCTGCGCTACACGTACTTCGTTAATTAGTCGTGTACAATGGACACTTCGAGTATTGATGGAAACGGTTATATTTAGTTATTTACTGGATTAGGATATTTTCAGTTTATTAATTCAATATTGTCTTTGTATTTAAATCGTTGTAATTAAAAATATATGCATAACTGAATTACATTATTTTACCTTCAAAGTTCATTTTTCATACCTTTAATATTTATTATCCGTTAGTATAGACATAAAATAAGTTATTTATATTGTCTTTCTTAATTTCTTATATCGAGGTCGCGATCCCAGTTCTAATCTAGTCATCGATCGCAATTCAACTGTCTACTCTATACCCGGTCTCGTTGCCAACTCCAGTGCCTGTCCTGCTCACGATTGCAATGTCGGTCCCTACATCAGGCACAGATAGAAGTCCGTTCTCGGCTTATTCGAGATGCGCGTGATTACACGGTTTCGGTTTCCATCATTATTCCACACTACAAACATCAATGTTTGTTACACCCTTCCTTAATGGTCTACAAAGATATATTATACTATTTTGTAACTCATTAAATTAATAAGTTTATTTCTAGCTAATTTTCGTCCCTTATTCTATCCTATTAAAAGTTGAAAAATATTTATTACATTGATCTTACTCTTGATCAAGTAACATTAATAGATTGAAAAACAAAAATAAAGTGATGTAATAAAAAAACAATAAAAATTTGGTTGCCTGTAAAGTCGGTATACGGGCGAAAGTTTTACGTGACAACGACTTTGAATGGTAAAATCATTTTAATGTGAATATTCATTCATTATAGTAGGAAGAAGGATGAAATAATAGTAACAATTTAAAACATTTATTTATACAAAGAATTATATTTAAAACATTAATTTATACAAAGAATCTCGCACTGAATTTCATATTAACAAAATTTTATTTTACCTTTACACATACATACGTATTTATATACAAATATACATACAATAACTTGCAATACATTTGCAAGCTATGCACTAATTCTCTAGTGCTGCGCGCGCGGCAGACCGATCATAGTTGAGTGGGAGAGAGACGCAAGGCATTCGGCGGGCCTCTCTCTCGTTCGGTGACTCATCGTTACGTTACCGAGCGTTACACTTTTTCAAAGTGACTCCCAGCCGCAACCTAATTTAAGACGTTGTCACGTCAAAAGAACAACAGAATTGTAATTTCGGTATATCGAAATATGTATTGAATTTTAAATCTTATCGATTTTCAGAATAAAAAACCTGAATCATATAGGCCAGAACCAGATTATTCACTAGTTTATATTACCTGTTTGTTTATTTTTATTTTAGTGAATCCCTTCAACTGTTTCTGTGCAACTGAGTAACAAATGTCACAACTTTTATAATGTACAATCGCTCAATTTAATAACAAAAACGTACTATCGCAAAATGTTTATAATTAAATCATATTAATATTTAAGTAGGCTCGTTTGAGATATGAAAATGGGACTAATCACGATTTGAGCCGTAACAATTGGACTAAACTCGACATCGGCACCTAACTCGAACGAAACGCTAATTAGAAAAGGAATAACAAAAAAAATTTGGTTGCCTGTAAAGTCGGTATACGGGCGAAAGTTTTACGTGACAACGACTTTGAATGGTAAAATCATTTTAATGTGAATATTCATTCGTATAGTAGGAAGAAGGATGAAATAATAGTAACAATTTAAAACATTTATTTATACAAAGAATTATATTTAAAACATTAATTTATACAAAAGAATCTCGCACTGAATTTCATATTAACAAAATTTTATTTTTACCTTTACACATACATACGTATTTATATACAAATATACATACAATAACTTGCAATACATTTACAAGCTATGCCTAATTCTCTAGTGCGCGCGCGGCCGATCATAGTTGAGTGGAGGGAGGGCATTCGGCGGCCTCTCTCGTTCGGTGACTCATCGTTACGTTACCGAGCGTTACACTTTTCAAAGTGACTCCCAGCCGCAACCTAATTTAAGACGTTGTCACGTCAAAAACATAAATATATACCGTACGTTAGAACGTTAAAAATTCTATTCGGTAAGTATTTTGAAACTGTACGGCGACGACGCGACGGCGGCCCGTTCAATAACGTGGAAACACGCTTATCGGCCGACTCTAAATGTATTGAATCATTTCCATTACTTAAAGTAGATTCCGTTGTTGGTGTCAAACGCGGCGAACGATAACATCGCAATATATTTTATCGATACATTTGTATAATCATTTACGACGACTGCGCCCCCGCAGCGGCCTCGGGGCGGCCGCGCGAGTTTCCAACACGAAGTCGGAGGGAAAATAACAAATGTCGATTGTCCTCCACTGACGCGCCGGCGGCGATCAGGAGGACGTTGCAATGTACTAATTAGAATCGGAGGTGACAAGTACAGAGGAGTATATTTTTGTGATACTAATATCGCACTTCTGAGTGATGCGTATAGCAGACAATGTCATTAGCATAGTCAAGGAGTATTTACACCTATGTATTTACGTATATATAATATTTTCTATTTTCGAAATAAAATTCCATTGACAACATTCAAAATATTCCAATACGGAGATGTGGCCCGACCGTGATAATACGCTGTCGTCTCGTTTAAGACGGGATCCATTGGGTTTTAATATTAATGCCATCATTCATACATAACTGAATGAAAAATGCATATACTGGAATCAGATATAAAACTTGGAAATCAAACATCTCATTTATAATAAGTGTTTTCGAAACAACGCATAATGATACCTTCACGTCTTGTTCAATGAAATCGTGATATTCTACGTTTTTGCTGAAATAAATTTTAGTGAATGATTGAATATATTCTTCTTTAAAAAAGATCAAATACGGGAAAACAAATCTGTAAAATAATGTAATATACTTAAATTTTAAGTATTCATTTTTGAATCTTCCATATTGCAAAAAGTATCTGAGTTATTAAAAATTAATCGACATAATAAAATAATATTCAAAATGTATATAAAATCCCTTTATATCCAAAATCATATGAATACTAAACGATATGCTTTCGTCATGTAAGAAAATATTTAGGAAGTATTTTATAGTATACTTTGATTTAATCTACTTAGAATAATACCTTATTCATTTTATGTGAAAACTAACGCACGTCGACAGGTTATTAAAACAGATATTAAAAAAATCTATCAAGAAGAAGACCTAACCATCCGATCTGATACGAACAAATCGTCCAACGCTGGACACCCTGGCGGTGTCTTAAAGTCCCATGAACCTTAATGCGGCATCGAGACGAGGAGCCGACCCTCACTACTAATCTTATAAACAAACTTCTATAAAAATAAAATCACGCAAAGGGAGGTGGAAAAAGCCGTGCGTGGCACGGCGTCCATACCAGATGGAGTGATATGTTGATAAACGTCGCGAGCCACCTTTGGTTACGAGCGGTCCCTGAACACACGTCGTGCTAACCTAAGGTCAAGGTTGATTTCAACGGTGAACGTCCACGGCTGAAACGGTCTAAAGACCAACAAGGACCTGTCACTAACTACCATAGGGTTCCGTAAGAGCTCACTAAGCGAAATTAAATATTAAATCCATTAAAATTTCAATAAAACCATTCAAATACTGGTACCTATATACCTCTCGAACTTCCTATTTTTTTTTAACTAGAAATAAAGTCATAAATACTATATTATGATGCAGTACAGGATTCACATCGCCCATTATGCCTAAAAGCTATGGGCCGATCATATCGTTGGGTGTTATTGGTATGATACATAATTATTTATTGCATATAATTTGCACACATCTGCTACCTTCTAAAATATTAAAACTAAACGATTGATTGTAAAGGAGAATCACAATGTCACATATATAATTAAGATGACTGACTCATTTAATTGAATCAAAATTTAAAATATTACGTACAACAAAAATCCTTCGAGAGTCAACAACTATTAAATAAAAGGTTCTACAGCGACAATTAACATCTAAACCTATTCAAATCAAATTTTAAGCTCCTATTACGTAATACAGATTATAAAGCAAAGTTTAAGATTATAGATATCAATAAAGTTAGTAAATTAAAATTCATAAATAATTGAATAGATTCTTGGAATAGAGTAACTTTTTCAAGCGATGCAATTAGAAATTTTAGCAAATTTATCAGCGTTTCAAACATTAAGAATAAGATAAAAATAGTCGACCCTGCAGGCCAACGCTTTATCCTACCACCATCTTCAAATGTCACGAATCAATTTAATCAAACTACTTGTTTAAGTCATTTAAAAAATTTGGTTGCCTGTAAAGTCGGTATACGGGCGAAAGTTTTTACGACAACGACTTTGAATGGTAAAATCATTTTAATGTGAATATTCATTCGTATAGTAGGAAGAAGGATGAAATAATAGTAACAATTTAAAACATTTATTTATACAAAAATTATATTTAAACATTAATTTATACAAAGAATCTCGCACTGAATTTCATATTAACAAAATTTTATTTTTACCTTTTACACATACGTATTTATATACAAATACATACAATAACTTGCAATACATTTGCAAGCTATGCACTAATTCTCTAGTGCTGCGCGGCAGACCGATCATAGTTGAGTGGGAGAGAGACGCAAGGCATTCGGCGGGCCTCTCTCTCGTTCGGTGACTCATCGTTACGTTACCGAGCGTTACACTTTTTCAAAGTGACTCCCAGCCGCAACCTAATTTAAGACGTTGTCACGTCAAAACATTTTTTATTTCCAACGATATCTTTCGATTGAATTGATCGGTTCTAATGGGTTTTGCGGCGTTAGAAAAGGTTTTTTTTTTTGAGCATTAGAATAGATTAGACGTTGTCAAACTATGATTTAATACTTTTAAAATTATTCAAATATATATTTTTTTGACCCGTACAAGGAACCTGTTTCTTTTTTCTACCTTTTTTTTTCCTGATATTAAAAAAAATGTAATACGCATAGGCGGCAAACTTGCTGTCATTATTGTACGTACTCTAAAGCAAAATAATAAAAGGCAACGAAGGGTGACTCGTACTAAGAATTCCTAATTGATGGAAAAAAAAAGTAATTTTTTTTCGTCTGTACAAAATACATACAAAGACATTTTGTGGTGGTACCGACCGTCTCTCACTTCGCCGTTTCACTGGTGACGTAAACGTGTATACGTGTCGAAGCCACTTTATCACTGTGTCAAATTACACCACTGTGAAACATCAATTTCACATCAAATTTGACTACTGTGTCGAATTTCGTTTAACCATCTCTCATTACATAGGTTTAGGGGAAACCGACCCTTTGTAATAGACGGGGGCATGCGCGATCTTAAGACAATGAAGGCGATTTATACAATTGAATTTTAGTGACCTCGTACGTGTATCGGGCGCTTATTATTTGACTTCGTTTAGGGATGCATTATGAACGAAACAACGATTTCATATGGCGCGAATGACCGGAACGTGAAATACAAATAAATTTGTACATATGCATGTAAATGAACAAAATATTTCTCTATTTGTCTGAACCAATCACCTAATCCGCGGAACTGATTTTAATTTGACTTGCACAAAGGAAGATCATTTCTTAAAATATGACATACGATACATTTTATTCTAAAACCAAAAAAAAAATGTGCTATCATCAGAAAAATAGCAGTAATATCGAAAAGAGGACCAATATTAGTATCGGGATCCACATTGAAGTAGAGAACAGGAGCAGACCCCGATCGAGAGCGCGATCGAGATCGGAAACGATCGTTACAAAATTTTATTTTACGCACAGCGAGATGGGCTAGAAACGGCTAACATAAGTTGATAAATTCCACTCTAAAATGTTTATTGATGTTCGCTGTGTTTACGGAATCCTAATACCGTGTGACCGGTATCTTAAATCACCGCGATCCGACCAAAGCTGTCAAACATTCGACGTGACAAATACGCTATTCAGAATTGCAAAGTTGTTTACCAGACGCTGTGCCATCGTCTATTTAGTTAAAAATCATGTGAGTCTCCATTTTAGCATACATGTTAGCTAAATGATAAGCTGGTAAATATGTATGGAAACGACTACGAATATATTAAAAAATAAGGATATTTCTGATATATAATAGTTTCTTTGTTCATGATTAACGACTGTCAAAAAATGAACTCCTCGCTTTACGTATCATATTCATCATTTTTGTGGTGTATTTATATAATACAAATTAATCCACATTTTAGTTGATTATAGTCGGAGCATACCGCAAACGTCAATATCACTATCTCCAGACATAAAACAAATACACTATTCCAACTATACCTGTTTTACTATTGTTTATGGATTTAATTTTGTTTGTATATACCAAAAAAAAAATTTTGGAATTCATTTCCGTGACAGTAACTTTAGATAGCAACATACGAGACAACCAGTGTTTTGTCGACAAATCTAACGACAAATGTAAAAATACATAATACTCAAACGTACATATAAATTATTCAAGTTATTAGGATCAAAAATGTCTTGAAACCGAAGAGTTTGTAAGACAGCTGAAATCACACCTGAAAACTATAATGATCGTAGGAACATGCGTGAATATTGTAGTTTTGCGAGGGATATACACGCATCCCAAGTGGTGTTATAACTTGGGCCCACTGTCCACGGAGGCGTCGCTGCTTAGACGCGTAGCCTTCATTGTACGCTTGGTGCTTGCGTACAAAACCACGGAAGAACGCTAGCGTGGCTTTCCCGCTACGTCGACACAGTTTCGTAGTTTTGTCCGCGTCTATGCAGCGAACCTTTCGTGTATGGTGGACCTTAAATTTTTTTTAAATTCTTACTAAACTCCCGAAGTAAAAAAATGGAATATTTTCTTGTAGCGAGTATTTCAGTTCCATTTCCTAGTAGTTGAGTTTATTTTTTTAATTTTTATTACATGGTATTATAGATAACTTGAAGCGGATTAAATATGAAAACAAATGCAAAATATACATAGATAAATAGATCTTTTAAGCCTGAGTCGAAGAAAATCACGAAAAAGCACATAATGAGTAATATTCATGAGACAGAAACATCAACGAGACGGCAACAAAAGTTGAGTAAAGGCGATTCACAAAGTTAATATCGATTATTATGAATGCGAGTTGAATTAAACAATACGACCGGGATCTACAATAAGCGCCGGTAATTTAACACATTACATTCAATTGATGTATGTAATTAATTCGTATAGATCAGTTTTATAAATTCAGTCAAAATTTAATAAAATCTAAACTCAAAGTTGGATCACAATCGATTGCGAACTGAGCGCTATTTCATTAAGCTGAACGACGAGTTCGAAGTTTCTAGGTTTCATATTACGAAAACTCGTTCTATTTTAACTTTCTTTGAAATCTAACTTAACTATCGACGTAAATAATAAAGAATCCATACGAAAGCGAATTACTTCGTCGTCTTACATCTTAACAGAAGGACTGACTGACAAAGTCGAATAGGTGTGATGGACGTCGAAGTCGCAAAAGTCGATTATTTTAAAGAAAGCGGATCCTAAATATTTTATTTCCATAAATCCATAAATATATTACGCTTATTCTCTCTAAAATATACATATATATATATATATATATATATATATATATATATATATATATATATTAAAACAGTAGAACCAGGCGTGTCTGTGCACTAAAAGTGTATACCAAAAAATGGAGAGAGCGATAAAAAAATGATATAAGAGAAAACAACCATTTTAAAATATTTTGTCTATATGTCTGTTTGCCCATATCTCCGAAATCACCAAACGGTAAATAATAATTGTTAGCGTCGAAGATCTATCTATAAAGCGTCATAACACAAACGAACAATCACGTTCAAAAGAAAAATAAAATAAAAATCTATAGTCGACTATCACAACGCGCTCGACTCATTGCAAAATATATAAGGGTAGGCAGGGCCCAGGGCGGAGTGGACCGGTGAATGAGGAAGGGGGTTGAGTTGCGATAAAAACTTTACGTGATAGACGTGACAGACCGACATCATTCCACGCAAGCGCAGTCGCGGACGAAAAGCTAGTATATACATATATATATCGTAATGCATTAAAAAATCAATTAATGCTGACACCTATTAGCATTTTTCTCGTCCATTAATTTTAAATATCGAGGCGCCGATCATGCGCGTGACCACACAATCAGTGCTTAAAAGCTTAATTTGTCGAAATATTAATTATAACACTGAAACGATTTATTACTACCGGTTCGGTGCAACGGGATAGATAACACAGAGTACTTGAAGTATGCTATTGAATTATAACCTGACAAGAATAATCTTTAACCATACATGAAAAATAAAAGTAAATAGAATATCAAAAAATAAGACTATATACAATACGAAGTAAGGGTATGGGAAAAATTGAAAGAGAGAATTAATTGTCCATAATTCTCGAGATTTCAAAAGTTAGCACTGCATCGCTGACAATGATCAGTTGTCGCTTCAAACTACATTGCTCCCACCTGAAAGTTCAAGGTTCAAGCTATCGATTTGAATTAAAAATATTTCAGAGAAGTAGAGCAATACAAACCTCTCGGATAACAACATATAGTATCTGTTTCTGTTCAAAAATTTCATTACATTTGTTTCTAATATATAAGTGAATAATTGAAAACACTCCAACCTTTTTTTTTCTTTTGATAGCCATATAGCCATATCGGGATTTTCAGACAGAACAAAAACACATTATACTTGACAGGTTACACATCTTCTAGCATTCGATGTATTAAAACAGAAATCTAATGACACCTTATGATATTAAAATTCATCAAAACCTTTGAATGTTACGCGTACAAGATTAAGGATGCCAGATGCAAACGGACCTTTAGCGTTGTCGCGCAGTTGAAAGCCGAAACATCGGCACTAGACGGCCGGGCCCGTCGATCGCGTCAAACAGCAACCCGACCATAAACAGGAGAAAAAAGTACAAGGGCAGAAACTATTTTTCTTAGCGACGGCGCGAACCCTCCGCGATCCCTTTTAATACGGTAATGGGCCTCTATCTTCCCTCTGCAGTCGCACCACACACGCGACCCTCATGTGCTAATTGAATTTAAGGAATAAAATCCAATCGCCCCGATTCTTTATTATTCAAGATCCAATTTGGATAAGGTCTGATCGGGCCGCGCGGCGGGTCGGGCGGCGGGGCGCGGCGGAGGGGCACTCGAGAATGAAATTGGATTTGTCACTCAAAACATAAGGCTTCTTTTAACTTTAATAACAACGTATAATTTCGTATTCATAAGTGTCCCCAATTTTGAAATTATAATCGGCTAATTCCGCTTTACGAACTTCATAATATTCTGAAATAATAAATACTCAGAGCTGAAGTTTGATTACATTTTGTCGTAATTTTCGATGGGCGATGTAGATTGTAGATCATACTTAAAAAGTTTATAACATTTTATAATATTGTTATGACGAATTAGTTAGTATACATAGAAGGTGGTAAAAAGTGAACACATCCGTCATTTGAAAAATCTAGGTCCTATTCTTAGACGACACTAGACGAAACATATTTGAAAAAACTCAATTCTTCAAAATGATCCAGTATCCAAAATGTACTCCCAATATCACGAAAGTCACGTCATTTATGGCCATAACTGCACATATTTCTCAGCCAAAATCAACATACTGGTGTCGATGTATTTAAAACATATGAATATTACTCGGGTACCAAATAAGTCATACATTACTTCCTCTCTTGTTAGTTTATAACCATAGAAAGTTAGTCTGAAAAATTATACGTTAATTTAAATCTTGCACGCAATTATTAGGGTCAAACATGAATGCTATTTCCTATGAATACCAACTATCCGTCTGGCTGTCCCTACTCTTTTCTTTTGTATTATAATTGGTTCTGGTATTGGTATTTGCATTACGATGGGTACTCAACATTAAAAAAACAGTGAAAACTAAGGAAGTCCACATAAAAGAAACGTGTTTATTTCAGTATTTCTTTCTTTTTATTATATTTTTAAAAAGTTTAAAAATTTATATACAAACATAAAAATTGATTTGATTTACAGTGCAAATTCGAAAATAAAACGACTAAAACGATAAAAATAAACCACATGATTAACACATGCAAAGGATTCCAAACTGAACAAAAACCAAAAACTTTTTTTTTATATAAAAGCACATACCATGCGTAGAATATGTTTTGATACCTATCGTGGGGCTCGCACTTGGCCGGTTTTTTCTTCACTTCTCGATAAAAACAATTTAACACTAGAAGCATACGGCAAAAGAGAGGGGTCGGATGCGCCGATAGCGCCCAGCGGCCGCGCTGGCGCGCCCGATAGTGCACCCTCCATGCAAATCGGCCTGCGGAGCTCAGGCGACATACAAATTGAATGTAAATATACCATTTATAGTGTCACGCGTGCCACGGGGTGGAGATGAATTAGCCGTTGATAAAGTTTATCACAATATAAAACGAAATCACTATATAATTAATACATACATATATATATATATATATATAGAGCGAAATATTATATTAACTTTTTCATTAAATTTATGTCCCTTGACATTGACTCATTCACAAGGTATGACCGAAAAGTTAACGTCACGAAAATTACCTAGTTTATCTTACGCTATTGAATATCCATATGTCATTAGGTGGCTCAAAGTATTGACCGAGTGACCTATTACACATTTCGAGCAGTGTCGTAAAGGCCGCCCAGGGAAGAGTCGCAGTCAGTGCATGCAGTTTGCTACAAGAAAATGTGATCAGTCATTCGGTCCACTTCAATGCAACCACTACGAATGAATGGGTTAAACGAAATTATGTAATTCCGTTATTGTTCTAGTCGAATAAGGGCAATTTGTCTAAAATTAGTGAAATAGTCGTCAATATAGAACGCTTTTTACTGATAGACGACTGTGAACTTTATTCATTTAGAAAAGTAACTATTAATCGCTCGCCGATCAAATTATACTATGTGAAGAGTACTAAACAAGACAAACGTAAAGACTAAAAAACATCAAAAGCATCTGTCGCTGCGATCGCCCCCGGATAGGCAACGTCGATACGCTCAAAAACACCCGCGGTCGTGGAGATGCTCGTATCTACCCCTTTTTTTATTAATCTGTAATTTTATATTTGTCAAAAAGAACGAGGTTCGTTCTTTTCATTGTAGTCTCCAAATATATTTTAATTTCAAAAAACGTAATAACTTGAACATGATGTTCGTAATGCCTAAAAATATAGATAATAAAAAAAAAACAGGCCAAGAGCGTATCGGACCATGCTCTGTGTAGGGTTTCATAGCTACTTCTACAAAGAAATACACTACAGATGAAAAGAACTACATTGTTACACTTTGTTCATGTGTCCGCACAAAGTAGATATAAGCGATTTAGTCCCTATAACTAGAAAAAGAAATAGGTATGTCGACTACTAGTCTTAAGCTAGTATTAACTAAAGTGCATCGTCAAAAGAGAGTACGTATCTCCATGGCACTTACTTCATTTTGTTGACAAACGCAGTTTTTTCGGCAATAACTCAAAAACGGTATATCCGATCGTGTTTAAAATAATTTTCGTTGACGTAACTTTTGTAATTTTTTCTCATATTTTGACGTGACAACGTCTTAAATTAGGTTGCGGCTGGAGTCACTTATGAAAAGTGTAACGCTGGTAACGTAACGATGAGTCACCGAACGAGAGAGGCCCGCCAATGCTTGCGTCTCTCTCCCATTATGATCGGTCTGCACTAGAGAATGGTGCATAGCTTGCAAATGTATTGCAAGTTATTGTATGTATATTTGTATATAAATACGTATGTATGTGTAAAGGTAAAAATAAAATTTTGTTAATATGAAATTCAGTGCAGATTCTTTGTATAAATTAATGTTTTAAATATAATTCTTTGTATAAATAAATGTTTTAAATTGTTACTATTATTTCATCCTTCTTCCTACTATACGAATGAATATTCACATTAAAATGATTTTACCATTCAAAGTCGTTGTCGTAAACTTTCATATACCGACTTTACAGGCAACCAATTTTTTTGGAAATACGCTATTTAGCGATTATTTTCGAAAATATTAACTTAATGAAAAAAAAAAAACTGTTTAGAAAGCTTAATTTTTTCAGCTTCCGTGCCTCCTCTAGAAATATTTATTTTTGTTATTTTACTACCAACTAAGGAGCGGCTCATAAAAGACACCTATACTCCAAATTTCGTGTGTTTACATTTTGTAGTTTTTGAGTAAAATGACTGACATACGGACGGACGGGCGAACGGATATGACACAACTATAAGAGTTCCATATTTTCATCATTTTGACTCGGAACCCTAAAAACGATAGTTGAAGCAAATGCAATCAAAGTATAACTTAAATAAATCGATAATCGTATATGTGTCCTTGGTATGCGCATTTTAACGTAGTAATCCGTTAGTGGTATAGTAGGCAATAATTACTATACACTAGCTTTTCACACGCAGCTTCGCCCGCCTCGACATAGAATATGTTCTTTCATATTTTATACCGAACGATCTTGCTGTCAACCCTAATATCGATTCAGGTTGCATTCTTGATTCTAATTCCGGTCCCACGCTCGGTTTCGACCCTAGGCCCGTTCTCTGTTTCTGTCGCGGTTCCGGCTCTCGATTCTGCTCCTTGTCCCGCTTTCAATGCTAGTACCGCTATCGGTCATGGTTTCGTTTTGTAAGAAACCGAGAGTAGCTTTCTATAAGTGAAAGAATTTTCACTTATAGAAAGGGGTAATAGCTCAGTTCAGTAGCATTAAACGCGGACAAAGCCCGGGCTAATTCTAATTTTTTTCATGCCTATCTTCGCGCAACCGAACGCATCTTTGTTCAACCTTCGTGCAAGTGTGAACAATAAGTTAACGAAATTCTACCACAATCGAATTAACAGTATGGCAGTACATAAAATATGAACAAACACACAAATATTGCACACGCAACGCGGCTGTGTATAACAATCGGTCAACAGAAAACATGAAGCCTACTCAACTTTATTATTCTCTCTAATAATATTATTTATTGTACTTATTTGGTGTAAAAGGTACTCTGTTATAAACAGGAATATTTATTCTTCAAACTTTATATCATTTTTATAATATTTTTATATATCAGATAGCACTTAATTTTCATAAGACGTATATATCTTACAATGTTTTCAATTCAAATTCATCGAGTTAGCACTATAAAATACATATTTTTCAGGAATTATTCAAAAGTTTAGACATTAAAGTGTTTTTAAGTCAACACACAAAAACTACGCCCGCTATTTATTCACGAGTGTACCAAAACTGTTTAAAATATCAATCAATTTAAAGGTTAGATATAACATGTTCGAATATAACTTTTGTTATTGACATTTGCATCACTGTAAAGTGAACAACAACCAATAAATCATTCACTACAAACAATAATATAATGTTTATTTATTATTATATTGCACATATGCATTTACATCAAACATGACACGCATTAATAACTTGGAACGGAAACAAAAAATATGCTGCAAGCGATAAACACAATTATTTAAATGTTTGGAATGATTTATAAGACTATCAAATTAAAAGGTATTTATTTTACATTTATTCATAGGTGAGTCGAGCGGGTTCATTTCTTATTCGCTATTGATATAAAAGGATCTTAATTCAAGGCAATATTCATCTGAAATTCGAGCGAATTATAATGTAATTTTGGATCTTCGTTCTCAGTCAGTGAAATATGGAAATGCCAGTCTCGACTATGAAGAGCTTTATGACGTTTTAAAATTCAACAGCAAATGATACAGCGAAAGGCGACGCTCACGACCTGCCCCAAGACGTACGATTATCTATCTACCTCGGCCGGGGTATCGCGTGACCCGATCTGGGCTCGCTACTAAATGGTTATATCTACAATTTTGTAGTTATTCAGGTGCATTGAATTGCAAGACTTCCATCTGCATACTGTGTAGGCTCGACCTCGTTATGAAAACTATTAATTCCGCTTACGCAAAATCATCGACTTAAGACGTTGTTTTGTTAAACTATATTTTTTTATCGCAGACAGACTGAAAAGTGTGGGCGATGAATTGCAATTCTTGATATGCTGTACAGAAATTGAAGCTACTACGTGCCGATGGTGTGCCATAATACGAAACTGCATGTTGGCAAACTAATATTTGTTAGGAAATATGTCCCTCATATACTTGGGTGGATGTACTCTCCGTCCAAGACAATTCTTTTTATCTCACACAGTTTTACGTAGAAAACTTCATAATGGAATTATTTATATTTAAAAGTTAAATTTCATTTTGTTGTCAAGTGGATTAACAAGAATGGCGTGATGATTGCTTTTAAACTAATTTTTACTCATTGTATATAATAAAATAAAAAATATATAACGATAAAAATACTAGTAGAAATAAAACGTTTTATTTGCTATTACTTTCGAGAATTGGTCGAAAATCATTAAAACTTAAAGTAGTTTTACTTATTCACTCTGAAGCTTTGGTGTGTAATAACAGAAAAATTCTTTAATTATTAATTGATTGACAGATACAAAAATCTCACTTTCTTATTGTTTTATTTTCCTTAATGCCAAGTATGTCGATTGACTAATACATATGTCGGCAACCATCGGCCCGCTGTAAGATTTGATCCGGCCCGTGAGACATTTTGAAAAATTTTATGACTGATATCTATCGCTAAAAATTATGAACTCTAGTTTAAAACACTACTTTAAAATGCACTACTTTTTGAACGCGGCGTGCGAACGTATTTGCACACTAAAGTTGTTGCACAACATGTCAAAGGTTGTCCATACCTGGACTAATATTAAGGCACATTTATCCCAATCAGCGCTAGTTGCATATATGTTATAGATTGATAGAATTTTTATTTATATACAATCGTATGAATCAAGAAGCTCCTATGTCAAAAAATATTAAGATTTACTGTATTAAGCTTCCGCACTACTGAGGATACCATCACACTTTTCTGTTTCAAATTGATATATTTGTGGCTTAAACCATATCAAACGAACGCGTGTGTTAGGAGAATTAATGTGACTTTTCTTAATACAATTTTAAAATGCTTAATTTAATCTATACTAAAAAAATATGCGAAATTAAGTGAAAATTGGCATTCTCTTTTAATTTCGCAACTAATAAGCTGAAAATTTTGAAAAAAAAAAAGGAATATACGGGTAAATTCATAACATATAGGAAAACCTAAACAAAAATTCTAAACCTTTAACATCTTACAAAAAATGCAAAACAGTCGTGAAGATAAAATTAAACGTGTTGTTTAATTTTACCAAATTTGTGATGATTTATAATACCGAACCCTTTGCACGCAAGACTGGTTCACACTGGACCGGCTCGTCATAAGATACGCCATTTATCTAATTCGTTCTAGAGAACGTAAAAACTCATTCTTATTTATATTCATTAAAAGAGCACAATTTCAAAATGTAAAATTTTTTTTCAGTCTTAAAAACTATAACCAATATCTACAAGATAGTTTAAAATCTTAATCCGTATCTGAATTACACTACGCATTTATATATAATACCAAATTTATAATTGATTTACTGTTCACTGACCTTATTCTATATGTCAAAATAAATATACATAAATTATTTTTTTTGTAAATATAATGCAAAGGCTTGGGATGCACTCATTAGACCGTGCGCTTGCGAAATTTCTTGTAAAAACCGATCAAAAGTCGTATGAGTACAGTGAGAACAAATTTTATTGGTAACGTACTACTTCAATTACGAAGCTATCGCGT
Organism: Eumeta japonica; assembly: GCA_005406025.1. Classification (NCBI taxonomy): domain Eukaryota; kingdom Metazoa; phylum Arthropoda; class Insecta; order Lepidoptera; family Psychidae; genus Eumeta; species Eumeta japonica. The sequence goes on along the minus strand of BGZK01000971.1, from coordinate 93,842 downwards.
ATTTTCATAAAAATCACGAAGCACGGAGCACAAACGAGCGACGTTGACTAGTTACATTCGCGGGGCAAATAGTGTAGAGGCAAAAAGTGGCCATACGCCGCCGGCGCGGGTGCGTGTTGACGCGGCTCCAATTAAAGCGGCGTTAGGCGCCCGCCCCGCGCCGCGCGCGCCGATTTCCCAACGCGACCCCCCTCCGCCGTTAATTGTTACAGTCTACGCCGGCAACCTCGTATTTTTATTGCCACAAGTGGGTATTTAAATGCATGCATTCGCTGCGAATTGCCCGATTAGAAATTACAATTTTAAGATAATGAAGAATTAAATTTACATACGTCAACTAATATTGTAAATGCGAACGTATTTGTTGATTTGTTGGCTTGCCGTTTTTTCACGTCAGCAACGCAGCAACGGATCGACGTGATTTTTAGAGACAGTCTTCGGGCTGAAAGGCGATATGCCACTTTTTTTTACCTCGTTAAAATACACGGGATTCCGTGGCAATGTGATCGTTACTAACATCGTCATCGGTAATAAGACCTGAGTAGAATTTGGGTTGCGGATTCGTTAGCCTTAACATGATTTTTGTCCCGTCAAAATGCATATTGCAGTTGAAAGTTTAAATCTAACCCAAAAATACCCATAATTTATTCCACACGGGTGAACTTTCGAAGCTGATCATTTTAAAAAGTGATCGAGACGAAAATCAGAATCGGAATCGATATCGGAAACTGGACGAAGGTCACGGTTGAAGGTGGCCCCGTTTTTACAAGAGTTCATTTTATGCCCACGCGGGCATAAAGATAAAAAATCTATTCAATTAATACATTGTCCAAAAACTATGTTTAATACTACAAATGGTAACAATACTATATACGCAATGTTGACATTAGATTTTTAAAATTCTCATAGAAATTTTGCACAATTATACTTATAATTGTCAAAACCACTAGACGAGTTTATATTGCTACTGAAACTCTTAGAAATAAAATGAGACACATGTCAAAAATTATCAAAAAATCGGGGAAAAAACAAAAAAAATTAAATAAACGCCGGTCCCACGAGTAACTCCAAAAGTTTCCGCTATCGATGTTTTCGAACTCTTGAATAAGAAAATGTTAAATTAGGTGGTAATATTTATGAATTTCTATAGTACAAAATAATTTTGATTCAGATTTTAGACCTTTGAATATAGAAAGGTAAAAAAATTTCATTTCATTAAAATCAATTTAAATACCAGCAATTTTATGATGAAGGATCTCAATCGGTTGATCAATTCAAAAGTTTAGAACATAATTTACATAAATATTATACAAACATATACCTACAAACATAAATATATTTAGCATACATATTACAATTATTCTTTTGAAAATAATTGGAATAGCTTCTTAAAACCTTAAAATCCGTGACATCAAGCGCAAACTAATATTTCTTTACATCGATCGGAAAATAATAAATTACCGAAATTTGAAAAGATTTTTGGGAAAGTTATGAAAAAGCAATTAAAATACCTACCATCACAGAACGGTTTAAAACGCCTAAACTACAATTTTCATTAAAATATGTATGACTCAAAAACTGTTTTGTTTGCATAAGACAACACGCTCGGCTCGCGCCATTTACATATAAAACAAAGGAATTCAATGCACATACAAATGTGTTAATGCGTAATGTATGTGGGTTTACCGAAAGCGTATACCTGCCGAGTTGCGGTGGTGAGCGCGCCGCATGGCCCGACCACTCGTGTATGGTGGTACTTCCCTTTTAGGGTTCCGTACAGCCGACGAAAAAATTATAGGTTCACTCTCATATACGTCTGTCTGTTGCGCCTATTGTCTCTAAATCTACTGGACGAAATAAGATGAAATTCGGCATACAATACCGAATGTGGTCAGCTAATCGCAAATGAGCACCGCCAAAACGAATTAGAAATTGAAAAAACTTTAGACTAGTGCATCATGTGAGGGAACCGTGTATGCAATGAAAAGGTACGCAATCAAAAATATAAATATGTATACATTTTGTACATTTATAATCCATTAATGAATATAGACTATATTCAAACAATCCTCTTATTACCGAAATTACAGAGTCCAAAATTTTGAAATAAAAAAACAATAACAAAAGCATTTTGACTCGAAACCCTAAAAATGGAATATAAGATCGCATTCATAATTTTTAGGGAACATAAAGAAAATTGTAAATCTATTATAACAATTCATTAACGCAATTACAACTATGTCATTCAAAAATAAAAATACGTAATAACCTATTTTCCTCACATCATCATATCACAAACAGAATATATATATACCTCTAGAAATAATACAGAATTTGTAATACCACCCAAAATTGTGTTCTTGACATCGGTAAATACAACACAATAATAATATCGTTAAGTATGCAAAGTACACTGACGTTAAATCTTTTAAAAAAATGCTTTTAAGAAGACATGAAATACAATCGAATTTATAAAGAGCACTACACTTTCCATTTTGTAACATCTATTTTAGTGTACGATGACATAAATGCATAAAAGTAAGCACATGACGGCGCAGAATGAAAAAGCTACTGTGTGACGAGAGTGCTTCATGTATAAAATACACTTTCGAAAATATTTTTATACTTTTCTACGTAAATTTGACAAATTATATGCAAAATAACGTTTAAAGGGTCCTGTTGCTGAGGCGCCTCCCACAATTTAATTTTTTTAATTTAAAACTTAGCGCTCGGACCTTGAACCTTCTACGCCGCTCATTACAGTTTGAACGCCGATAGGAGTCGTTGTCATAGATGCGGCGTCAGCGACCGCAACCCGATGGCTTAACGTAACGCTTTCCAAGGCACGTAGTGTTTAATTTAAATAACGTCATTAAAATTCGGGAACCATAAGACAAATAATCAATACATAGGTGATCGGCCTTGATTTTGCTGTTACCACACATTTTCAATACGCCCGAGAAATAGTATTCGCTCCGTGCACAGTCATGCAAATACCTTAAACCTAATAGTCGTGTTTACGACCCGCTGGAAATTGATATGTAGTTGAATATGAAGCGATCGGTGCACGCGCGGAAATTAAATGGCCGCTCATATCCGGCCGGCGGCATGCGTCGGCGGCTGTCGCGCCGCCCGCTCGTGCCTCTCTTCACGTTGCGAAGGCTTCGCAGTTGCTTTTCAATAAAGTGCAAACTTATAATGTACGAGAAACGATGTAAACAAACGGTAACGTACACTAAAAAGAAAAACAGTGTGTGTGTACGCGCTTGTGTACACTTATGTGCTAACGTGAGGAGTTATACTTCTTTGGCGTAATTAAAAAATCGTTTCCAATTACAAAAGAATAAATAATTAATTACAATAAAACAATAAAAGCACTGGAGGGGGATAGTCAATATGGTTAATAACGTTTAATTTAAATTTTAAAAGATAAAAAAATAATATTTATTTCCTCATACTAAGTGTAATATTAATTTTATCTTTTTATTTGAAATTATAACAAAATTATTAAGAGAAACATTGGAATGTGTTTACATTATTTGTTGTCATCTTCCATTTTGCATTCAGCTACACAAAACTCATCGACTAATGGTTACTATTGAACTTACTAATTCACTTTTTTATATCTTAACGGTTTGATTGAATTTGGAAAATCGGTTTGGGCCAAAAATTTCCTCTTGCAAAGCCGATTCAAACGAACCCAATTTCGAAATACCAGGACCACCCACCAACGATATACGGTTGCGGAATAAAAGTATACTGGGAGGATTAGGAAGGTAGATTGGGTATACCCTCGGGGTGTATGTTCTCTACACGGTGACAGGAAACTTAAAAAACGTGATATACAAAATAAGGAAAAGGATGTACTGCGGGGGGGTGGTAAAGACACCAAAAACATATTTATGGATAAACAGGGGTTAAAGTAAAAACCCTCAATAGTAATAAAGGTATTATACTGATAATTATGAAAAGAAGAGCGAGAGAGAAACTAGTATTTTGAAGGCACCTAAAGAAAAAGACCGGAAAATAATACCAATCGTAAGACAACGAGGCACTTACAGATTAACATTAATTTCTTAAAATTATAAGTGCCACCTAGTGGCAAACATTATTGGCACGTTAGCCATTAGTGGTCTGAAGTTACTCGCTAAACCGCTTTTGAGAACTTCATACTGTAGTCTTCGTGTCGCTCCAATACAAAAATTACTTTCATAACTTTTTCAGGACTCCCCAAAAGAAATATAATTTCAAAAACTTCGATAACCTGGTGATCGCACCTGACGTCGCATACTCCAGCCCATGATACGGAAGTCCATATTCTAATTCAGATCTGCAACGCTGCATTGAGTTTTTTCTCGACTCTGGTGTGGTTTATAATATCAATTTTATCAATTTATAGGCGAAGAAAAGGTCGAAATGAAATCTGAAAATTTATGTTATAATATTCAGGTGATGTAATTTATATAAATCTTATATAAAATGAGATTTATTAAGATCTGCAACATGTATAAAATGTAGACGTTTTGAGCCAGCGCGTAGATTAAGTACAGCCTATGCAATCTACGCGCGAGTAGTAAAGTGGTGAGATGAGAATTTTTAAAATATTTCGAAGTATTTCTAATGTTATTTACACGCTATTAGAAAAATATGATATTGAATTTTAACTAAAATTTTGAATTTAATTTGGTATTTTAATAATAATAATATGGTATTTTAATTGAGCAAGATATGGACAGAATATTGTACCCCCTGTACAATCTTTGACGATATTTTACAAATAATTGAAGACAAATAAAGAAAAAACAAAACATTTTTATTTTTCTCTATGCTTGAATTAAAACTTATCTAGTAGATAGAGTTATTTTTAAATCAATACTGCTAGCATAGTTCTTAATATTAAAAGTGGTAACTTTTTCATCTTTTTAATGAATAAGTAATAAGCTCGTATATTTATTAACAAAAAATACAACGTAAATAGGTAATAAATAAGAATAAGGACTATTTATTCAGTTCTCTCAAAACTACCTTTTTTTACTAAAATTACAACTAGCCTATAGACATACTGCAAGTATAGGATCATATATAAGATACGCGAATAATAAACTCGCATGCATAGGTTTGCTTGCGTGAGTTAAAGGCGAAGTTTCTATTTAAAAAAAATTAAACGTGTGGCCGGGGGACTGCCGCGGTAAAGCTATTGCACAGAATTTTTTATCAACTTATGCAATTATAATTATTTATTTATTTATGCAGTATTTTTTTTCTTTGATATTAATTCAAATTTTTCATCACTTTCTTCCTTAATAAATGCACTTTGTTTATTCATATTTAAAACACTTTATACACAAATTTTACGCGTATAGCTATTCACCAGCAACTGCTATTCACTGTTGTACATAGGTACATCTATGTATACATATATACCTACATGTATACTTACGGGGCACATGCGGCGAGTGTGGCATTATAAAGATATGATAGATACCTATACACCTATATTCTTTCTCACAAACAGGTGCTTACGTATACGTCCGATTTCGGAGCAGCTCGTCTCGATCCGTGCGAGCTTCGTACAGTCGTACCAAATACATACACGTTAAGCGAACGCTCGGCCGAGCTACACGGTAGGCGGAGTGGGGAGTGTTAGGTTTTATTTTCGTTACGGAATTTCTTGATTCGGTCGCCGCTTTCAAAGCCTGCGATAAAAGCTATGCAATAGCTTAATAATGTCTAGAAAGAACAAAGGAAGTGTCACCTTAATGCCGAATTAGAGAGGTGAGTCGGATCGATGGCGAGGGCGAGTGAGGATCTTGACAAGAGTCTGTTTTGAATGTACACTCTGCATCTGCTACAGAAATCCTAGAATTGATCCAATCATCTCAAAAATATACTCCTGATTGGAATGTAATATCAATTTCGTTTTATATTTACATTACACGTATATGATAACTAGACCAAATACCACCAAATTCCAGTGAGGAGTTGTTACTGTTTTTTCGCCCGATTGACCATACTTTGATGTCATTAATACCTAGGTCCAGATATGTATGGAACAGTAACAGAAAATATTTTGCCATATAAAGAATGATAATTTGTACAATGTACATGCTTGTGATAATCTATATGCCATATTAATAACATACGATATATCGTACTTTGGCACTGTTTCTTCTACATCTGTTTATTTTCTTCAAGTACTTACATTTTGGTCAAAGTTTATTTTTTTAATTAAATTAAAAGCCAAGAAAATGCATCACAAGAACATTCATATAACCAACCCCCGAGGACTATTAACGGGAATACGAGATTTGATAGATTAAATTCTATTGCTTTTTCTAATCAGCTTTTTCATTCCTTTAGGCAAAACAAATAATAATAATATTCGTGAAAATATCAGCCTTAACAATTTTATAATAAGAATATCATTAGTGTACACGAAAGCGTCTTCGTACGCAAATCACGGTACGCGAGTGAATTTATTATGTAAACGACCAGACTTATTACAAGCACAGTGCAAGTATAATAAGTTAAAAGTATACCCGACGAAATCATTTAACAAATTTATCGTGAACATTCTAATTTATAAGCAATATTAAATTTATAAATTTCTATTAATTTCCATGCAAACAAGTTTAATTGGCCATATTTCTATAATATGTACCGAGTTTCCGCCTTACGTAAGAAGTCATTTAATGAATAAATTAGTAATTAAATAACACGAACATTTACATAAACAGAAATATGTTAAAATTGTATCGTTTCGCTTCCTTTCCCACCTTAATGACGAACGCCGCCGAGAGAGAACCTTTGTGCAACTCGCAGAGCGGCCGGTTAAGTAAGCGAGCGCTCGCCTACAACAGGAGACGGTTACGCCACACACTGCGACCGACGCCTGCGCGTCGTCGAAGTGACGATATGCGAGCACAAAGCCACCCGTCTTATGAATCCGATAACTCTGATTGGCCGCGAAGACGCTAATGCGATCTGTTACGGCGCTACGACAGCGAGCGCGATAAATATCGTTCTAAGGGACAGGATGACGCTCACGGACGCAGGGGATTGGGGACCGGAGCGAAGAAAAACGTGAAAAAAAAGTGTAACTACAATATCGATGCTGCTGTACCAAGGCGGAGGTAAAATTGTATAAAAAAAAAACAATACTCGATGTATGAGGTAATCTTAAGTGTTTTAAATGTATAGCACGATCTACATCGATTAATTCTCTTTGTACCGATTACAATCCGCTTCCGCAATTGTAAGAATTTAGATAATTGATAGATTTAAAAAATGTATCTCTTAAATTTTGCAACAGTCAAAAATTTTGTTATTGAGAAATTCGAAACGAACTCACATATATATAAAAATATGCGATCGCCAGGATGACGAAGCTTCCATTACATTCATACATAAAGTTAATGTAAAACAATTTTACGTAAACAATAAAATAATTAAAAAAATGTTACACGTTACTTAGGTACGTTATGGTCAAAGCATGGACTTCTCCCTAGAAAAACCACAATATCCAGCCTGCGAGGACGAACTATAGCTGTTACGTGTTCAAAGCACTGAATTAGTCTCTGGCAAAAACTACAAAACACGCCTAATATACTAAATGCATAGAGGACTTTAGCGTTGTTTACATGATGGTCAAAACATTGAGTTACTCCCGAGCAAAAATTGAAAACGTATATAAAGAAATTTCACTTCAAAAATTATGTATTTTCCACACTGACAATTATGAACGGCGGTAACTATTATTAGAGTAGAATAATACTACTATTAACGGACAGTGAACAATGCGAACGGTGACGCAACGACGAAACTTATCGTAACCCATTACACTCGGTCACGAGTGTAACGTCCGAACATGCGCGCGCTCGTTCGGTTATGATAATTAATCATCACCAACGGCCAGTGCGTTTGCTATTATAATTTCTCTTAATTGTCGGGTCGTAATGTGGTGATTGATGTTTAGAAAGGTGAAAATAAACAACAACATAACGCAAAAGATCGACGCCAAAACAAAAACATTATTATAACCGAATCCGGCAACTTTTAAACTAATGATGTTGAAAATTACATTTGAAACAAAAGCCGCTGCCGTGGTGGTGTGCCAATTAGGAGTGTTGGCGGCGCGCGGCTCCAATTAAAGTGACGCCGAGCCCCGCGCCCGCGCCGCGCGCGCCGGCCGGCGGAGTGGCGACGTCGCCGGGAGCACCTCCTAATTGTGTAAGCCACTTCTAAACAAACCTCCGCGCTGTTTTTGCACCGTCACTAACAATGGAATCATAACAGACGCCGCAAGAAGTCCCCCTTCGTTCTACTCTCCGAGTTCATACGTATTGAGTTGTTAATTAAATTCGCAGAACATAATCCAGAGGCGGGCCGGCGCTCGCGCTCGCGATCTTGGGCGCGGGACTCTGCTCGCTACGCGCGGGTCGTAGAGTCGGTTTCTCAGCAGCGCGAGCGCTGCCCGCGTCGCCGCCCGCGCCGCGTTCGCCGAGAGGAGGCCGCGCCGGTGTTGCGTGTTGTTTAATTACAACAATAGTGGTCCCTAATGAGACTCGGCGCTAATAAGCGCAGCAGAATGTAATCGACGTGCCCCGTCTCTCTAATGAGCCGAGTTCTCGGCAAAAACGAGGGATGTCGACGTTCTACTCGAGATTAATCGGAGGTTTTAGCAGACGTACCGCAAATCGCTCCGGCGCACCTGCGATCTTTCTCTTAATTACGATTTGTTAAATTCAAAACCGTGAGTAAACAGGCCGTAGAAATAATTTCGGAAAGCAAAAAAAATTGGTTAAGATTCGACCGTGTGTAACTACGGCCTTAGTTCGTTAAATCTTAACAAGGGGTGACCCCAGTGAAATAACTAACCCAATTTTCTTTCCCGGGAAATCATTAAAAGTCTTAAAAGGGTCTTTTCATATATTTTCTACCCCGGGGCGTACGTGCAAATAAACACATTTTTACATACTCGAACAAACAATTTCCCTAACGAGGCGGGCGCGTAACGAGCGCCGCCGCCGCCGCCCAGCGGCCGCGCGCCCCGCGCCCGCCCGCGCCCGCCGGCCGCGCGCTAATTGGAGGGATACGCCGGAAATGTGTCTCGTTACACGCGGCGGCGCCTACCTGCCGGCCTAACGACAACCCTGATTTATTACACCGAGCACATTCAAATTGACACCAGCCGAAAGTCGCTCTGATATGATTACGCCGTTCCGCCCGCCGCCGTCCGCCGCCGCCCGCCGCCGCGCGTCCGACGCTCGCGTTCACGCCTTATTCGCTAACTGTACCGCGCATGATACGGGCTTAGACGAACGCACTACCAGGTACGATTAACTGAACATTATACAAGTTACAGTAATAAACAAAAATAAAGTACGCATAATCACGCACTCGGTTTTAAGAATTTCTGTTTAAGGGTCACCTAGAAATTACGTAACGCGTAAAAGCGCAGGGAAAGGTTCAGGCATTAGGTTATTGAGAGTTAAGAAAAGTGCACAAAATAAGAGATTATTTTGTTGAAATAAAACAAGTATTTTTTTTATTTTTGGTTAATTAAATCAGGAATAATCAACTGATAACACATTAAGCATCTTGGATCCCAGAAAAAGAAGTCGATAGTATCGAAAACGATGTCGACTCATCAGACTCTGCGTCAACTGATCCTCCCGCAATATTCTTTCCGCAATATTCTAGTCCTTGTAAATCATAGATAATCTAAAAAAATGAGCTATTTCCCTGGAGAATTGAGATCTAAATATTTAGACTCGTATTGCTAGTATTAAAGGACTTTTAGAGTCATGTTTAAAAATATGTGTAAAACGAGGTTCGCGGTTTCCTATATTACGATATGAGTGATAAACTACACCAAAAAAAATTATTATTACAGTTTCACCTGGAAAAGTAGTGCTACAACATGCTTAAGACGTTTTAAACGTATCTCACAATTTTTAAAATTTTTAAAACTCACCACTTTGACTAAATAAACGTTTCGCATTTCGTATATTTAGAATTCAATATTTTTCGCTTATGTTTTTCACTAATACCGACACCAATAACATGTTCTACAACATCATTTATCGATATTCATATATAGGTAAATGAAAGCTATTAAATTGTTGCTTTCCTTTGGTATCAAATTATCATATATGAAAAATAAAGTTAAACAAAATCATATCTTCCAAATTATATGAACATGGTTGATATCCCGTAGTCTTTCAAAGGTTTTTGTATAGCGCAGCGCCGTTTGCGTCGACGTGCATTCACATAGAGAATGGTTTAACATTTACCTATTAAAATAGACCACAATACTATGAAAAAAAAAACAATTACAGTTATTTGAAAAGTTATAATATTACCTTAAGATTTGTTTTTTGTATTTAATTCATATAGACAGATTTTATTTCACAGAAAGGATTAGTTGAAAGAAAAGTTTATTAAAAAGAAAGTTAAGTACGAGTTCGAGGGGGGGAGGATTGTATACTACACATCGTCGTATTACCTGTGTTTTATAAATCTGACCCTAATTTGTTTATGGTCATAAAACAAAAGATTTATCATAAGCTAAAGTTAGGACGCGGTTCCGTCATATAAGTAAACTACAATTGTAACCACCAGACCAATCGAACTTATTAGTCCATTGTGAAATTACGCAAAACATTCTCTACGCATTTTGCCCTTCAGAATATTTTCCTATCCCTGCAGGAATTTAAGAGTTAATATTTTCGTTTAGGTTTTCCGGTAGGTTATAAGTAAGGCCCTTTATACCATATTTACTTAAAATTATAGATTCCATATAGTCTTTCGAAGATGAGGGAGTGCTTGATTCATCAGTATTCTCTTTAATATCTTTGAAATCATTCATTTTAAAATTATAAAATATATATATTCATATTTCTCGTAACGAGATTTCATTTCATATAACGTGTGATGCACTTAACAATTATTATTTTTTTATTTTTAAAGCTGCTCCCCAAAATTAACGACAAAAATCAGAATTTGTTTATACGTTCGTGATTAGTTTACCTAAATCTCTAGATATACTAATTAATAATTTGTCGCCCAAAAGATTGAAGAAAAATTGGCTGTAAATGACAGACAACCGCGAGAGTAATTTTTTATAGCATAGGTTGAGATGTCGAGACGTTATATGTTAGTTCCGTTGCCAATGGACGGGCTCCATCATGAACCCTTAAAAGCCAATTATGGTCAAAGTGCACTAAAAAAAACCATTAAGCCCAAATAGAGTCAGGCTACGTTGTTCTATTATGGAGTGCAAGTGCTTACCTTCCAGCTCCATCATCAGACCCTGAAATTCACACACGGTGAAATTACACCTCAAAACAACTTTAACAAGCTCAAACATGACTAGGATATGTTATTTCTTTATGGAGTTCCTGTGCCTACCTTCTGGCTCCATCATCAGATAAGTCCAATTATATCATACTATTGTAATGTCATCAGTCCTCGATAAATGTGCATATTTCATATAATCTAATGATTTACATTAAAAAAAAATCTTCAATTTATACGAAATACGAATAACGGAAAATCGATTGCAAATCGCTTGAGAATCGCTACAGACCAGTCTTCGGTTTGAGAGCGTAATTTTCGAATAATTGCAAAATCGCGATCCTTAACTGTTTTGGAATTCAAATATGCGATTAAATTTCATTTCGATAATTCAGTGATTTCATTGTAGAAACAACACTGTTAATAAAAAGACAACTAGCATTACGAAATATCACATTGGGAATGCCTAAAATAATTTTAAAATCATACCAAATCAGAAATCGATTCCTTTTAGATGACAGGGCCGCCGGTCTGGTGCGCCGGCGCACGGCGCGATCGACGTCGACGTCCGCCGCGGCGCTAATTAGCGAACGCGACGGGCGGCGATCGGACGCGTATTAATTATTAAATTTCCCAATTAAATCTTTCGCGGCGGCGGCGTAATTAATTGGCGCGCGGCGTATTAGCGTCAAACGCAACCTGATCCGCGTCGCGCGCCGACCGCCGCCGGCCGGCCGACACATCGATTCGCCGGCGACTGCCGGGAACATTATGGCGGCGGGCTTAATTATTCTCGACTTAATTAATTAAGCTTTTGTTTGAAACTAACAGCAAATTGTCGAGTTGGCAATTCTAAATTGGATCTTGTAATTACCTTACCCTCCCTTTTAAGCTGGAACTGTCGACTTTCAATTATAAAGGAGGCTTTGTTAACTGAATCAATTATGGAGTAAGTGTCGAGTCTAATGTAATGCCGTACATTTGCGCCGGCGGAGACTGATAACTTTCAAGTTTATATTATTATAAATGTTTCATTACGAAATCGATTACGATCGCTGAATAGTTAATGCACCGAAAATACGACAGGGCGAAAGGGCCGTATCTCGAAGTGAAATAGGACATGGGCACAGGACATTTCCAGACAAAATGGGTGTGCACGTAACCAACAAGATTCTAAACTTGAATTCATTATCACACGTGATTCTGTAACGAAACCACGAGCTAGTACATTGTGTCGGAAACGAGATCAGTAGTGAGCATACAAAACTCAAATGTCTCGATTTCCTAGGACGTGGCATTGTTACTGATTAATAATTTTAAATGACATATTGACCCTTCAAATAACAATTTAAACCTTTAGCCACAGTCATTAACAAATGGGTAGAGTAACGTTTCATTGACTATAACAATTTATAATCTTTTCAAATACAAAATCTTGCAAAATAGGGTTATCAGGGATTTTAATATCGAAAGGAGTATAATCTAATTCCGATTTTATCCTGACTCTCTATTTTTCTTGATATCTACCAAAATACATGTGGGAGACATGCCGTATTGCCGATTTTTCAAGAAACACTGGAAAATGTACTTGCAAGTTAGTTGAAAATGGTATTTCTGAATGTTAGATGCTTGCTGAAAACATATTTTAACAAATTGAAAAGCTTGGAGGGCTATCCAAAATGACATGTAACTTACAAAGAAATATCCCCCGGTACGAATAACTTACTAAAGTGAGTTGTATCTTAAATGAATTGAGAATGGCTTAAAAAACATTTCTTTTTAATTAAACATTATGAAAAAAAAAAACAGGTAGATTACAAAGTTTAGATACCGTACAAAATCAGTCCGCAAGAACATCAAAGCCAGCGGATATGGATTATCCAGCATTATAATTAGATTAGTTTACAATTTCCACACTAGCGTTGCTAAACTAATAACGCAACGTTTGCTTTTTTTTTTGTTGTGCGAATAATAAAAACGTACGTGTTATCTGCACATGATCGTATTAATTTTTACAAGCTTTTACTTGCGTTCGATCACAATAAACACTTAATGTTGTCGATACTCGAGTTTATTTTTATCGTCTTCCACATTATACATCGGCGAGATAAAATGTTATGCATAGATTATCTAGATAAACGCGCCAAACAGTCATGTCAATGGAATACCCGTTCACATTATTATAAGATAAAATTTATGAGATTTTACGGATAATTTCGATGTAATCGTATTACGAACGCATTAAACGTCGGATGATGCATCCGATCCGCGCGGTAGATCAGAGAACCGCGCTCGCTCGGAAATTATATTCCGGCTTACCGGAACTAGTTTGCAGCTCGCACAATGGCGGCCGACGGCGTCGGAGGAGACCTCGGCCCAACTTTAATTAAGACACAATAATTAAAATAACAAGCGAGCGCGCCGGCGCATCAGTATGCAGGGCGGGGCGCGGGCCGGGCCGGGGCGCTGCGGCCGTGGGGGTGCATCGCGACGCGTGATATGCGCGCCCCGATTATCTACGCTTCGGCTTCACACTATAAGAAAATAAAACGTGTTTCAAACGGTGCGAGCGTAGTTCTATTTATATCAGATTACTTAATTATACGACCAAAGTTACCTATATTAGAATATCAAAAAAAAAACTGGTATAGGACAGTGGGATGATTAACTAAAAAAATGATGCATCTTCAAAAAAAAATTAGAAAAGCATATATTTTTGAAGGTTTTCTTGTTCTGTTTTGGTTTTCTTCCTATATACATTTTCTTAATTATTTCTATATTTAACTAACATCTGAGGCATGTTTGTGACACATTTAAAAATAGAATTCTTCCTTTCATTAGTTTTCTCTTTTTTTTATAGTATAATTAACACACATTAATCAATTAATTATAGTAAAAAATTATTTAACTTTACAACTTAAATTGCATATAAAACTTATTTCTTCATTACTACGATATGCAAATTTTTCAATTTTCACACCGGGAAGTTAGAAATATATACACAACTTTATAACAACAAATAATACGGAAAAATAAATACGCCAAAAACATAGATATTCTCATATGATTACGCACTGAAAATACAACTTTCATAGAGTTTCTATTTTAAAAAAGCAATCAAACTATGTTGAAAACTTTTTTCTTACTAAGTCTTGCGTGCAATGAATTCCAACATTTTGATACAATAAAAACTTGTTGTTTCCTTTTGTTCCGTATTTGATTCTAAATTAATTTTATTGTAGGCTTGTTACGGACGTATTCACGTACTATTATAGGCCATTTAGAATGCTGTAGATCTACTATCTATACCATAAAGTAGGGGTAACATACTAGTATATCAAACATGTTGTATTACTCCGTTTTTTGAGATTTTTATGTGATTATTTAAAAAAAAAAACATTACACGTGCACTTTTTACGCTTTCAGGATTCATATTTGGATGTATGCGAATTTCCTCATTCCACTATATTCTTCTATTCCATAATGATTTGGATATGTGTGGCATGCCTAAAATCGTTACATTATTCAGAATAACATAGGTAAATAAAACTAACAGCGAACCTATGGTACAAAAATTAAATTAAAAACCATACCATAAAGCAAATATTACATCACGTTATGAATAGTATTTAAAATTCGGAAAATCTTATCTAATTTTTCTCAGATTATAGTTTATAAAAAAAAAGATGCAACTCGGTAAATACACTATTATTTAACTTAATCACTGTCCTATAGATTGAACAAAGGAATTCTGACTTTAAAAAACAATTTTTGGAATCAAATTTGAAAATTTAAAATATTACATCACAAATTTAATAGTTTGTTATGAGATACATTTTTTTATAATACCGTAATGCGTAATTTACAATATATTAATAATGCGATAATTTATTTATAGTTACCACAAATAAAAAAAATTTTAGGGTACACACACGTACAATACACGTAAAGTGGGGACATTTTTTGACTTAAAAGATGGAGGTACTTAAAGAAGTAATAAGCAAAAAAATTTCGTACAAATTCCATTGAAAATTGTTTAGATGAAGTTGCAAAAACAAGTAGTAAATATTAGTTTAGTCTATGCTAAGCTAATTAAGTAAAACTAATATTAGTCTACGAACCATGTAAAATTATGGAAATATAACATCATAATATCGTTAACATTCGTCCTACGTGTACCAGCTTCAGACATTATTAGCGGTTAAGCTGTGAACTAATTAATAGTACATAGTGTCAAACAAAAAGTCCCGTTCAAGTCCGCGTATTATGACGGACAACTAAGGAACCCTACACTGCGTGAGACCAGCCACACACTTGGCTGGGTACTTTTTATTAATTACAACGACTTTGACTTTTTTAAACTGTTATAGATTTAGATATCTTTATGAAATTAACCTGTTGATGAATCGATTTTATTTGGTTTGGAGTCGAACGCAGGTGCGTCGTCTCCGTGGGTGGTACTCCGTCGTGGTTGCTGGTGTGTGGTAGATATCTATGGTAACATGAGCACCCGCGGGTTTTTTTCTAAGAACCGATGCCAATGCTTGAACGTTTGTGGTCACTTGTTTACATTGTTTAAACCGCTATCTAAGCTGTACACACGTGAAACACTATGTATTCTTAAAGCAAAATAACGAAGTGCCTTAATTAATAAAATCAATGGCTTACACCACAATTAATATGAGTAATAGACGACATATTATATCTCGATTATTTAAACATTTGTCTGTCGTATTTAATTTTTCTCCGAGACAAAACTTAATAAATCAAGTGAAATTCACTAACTAGTTGCAAAAATCACGATTCACACGAAAAGCAACATTAGTCAAAGAAAAAGCAGTTAGATTAACCATATTTTTTGTAACCTAGGTATCTTTTCTTATAATTATACTATACTCGAATGCAGCTTAATGCTTATGATTTTGTATTGTGTGGTGACGATTTACAATAAAATGCATTCATTCTAATACGATTTTTATAAGCGTTCATTTCATTGGTTTTAATTAGTTTGGTAAACGGGCTCAATACATTAATGCGATCACGAAGCTATAAATTTAATCACTTGTTTCAGACGAAATTGTCCCATTTCTCCCCCGTTAGACATGATCGATATTTTTCTCTAATCATTTTTTGTAAGCAAAAAAACAAAGACGCCTTTGTACGAAAAGTTAACTGAATATTAAGTCACACTCTCGTCTTTTAAGAACATTTAGAGAATTTGGAAATGTCATGATCTTTTAGAAATTGATTGTAAATACTAAATCTTCTAAAAAAATATTCATTGTGTACTTAATTGGTAAGACAAAAGGATAGGCAAAATGTGTCCTTTGAATGTGACAAAAGACGAAGAATTTTTAGATTATCTAGAAGAGTTAGGTAATTATTTATAATTTTGTACAAAAATATGATATGTAAGTAAACACGTCTATAATGTAATGAATGTACTTTGTGTCAATACGTTCTCTCTGCACTTATGCCTTCTCTCTATAATTATCCATTCTCTCTATAATTATCTCTCTACAATTGTTTCTTTACGTCCGTAACAAAAGTAAATAATTAGTTACCTCGTAACAATTGCTTCTTTTCACGAAAGTAGTTATCTACAGCTGATTTTATTTACGTATTACCCGCAGCATATAATATGGTAAATCTTAGTATGAATTACGTAAAGAATTTATATCTATCAGGGTGAACTTATGCATAAGCAAAAACAAATATTACAGAAATGTATGTGTATTATGACACATATGTGACAATATTCGAACTAATAGACATTTCTATTACCCAGGCTTCCCAAGTTTTTCTGAGGTTTGAAATAAAAACAATATCAATACAAAGATTAAAATGAAAAATTACATATTAGGATAAATTTGTATAGGTTTAGGCAGGCTGTGCTCACCTTATTTATTCGATCCGTGTGTATGTTATCCTTATAAGCTTTCACAAGGAAAACGAGACAAGTCCACAGGAAATAGGTTCGCAAAACACAAACAATCCACTCAAATGTTTAGATACGGTGCGGTCGCACGCTCAAGATCATCGAACCGACCGCGGGTGTTCACGGGAGTAAATCCAAGTTTCAGATACGATTTCGCACTCCTCGCGGCGGGACGATCGCACGTGGATGCGGAAATTTTTTTAGCCGAAGTCTCGCCGAGAAAGGCGGACCGAGAGCGCGGATGGAGCACCTCCCGCTCGACGGCGGCCGCTCTGTCGCGCTTTTAATTGAGAGCCGGGAGACCGAAGTCGGCGGCCGAAACGCGGCCCGGCCGTCCGCCGGTGTGCGTTCGAGTAAAGTTTGGCGCCGCGAGCGAGCGGAGCGTCACGAGCAGACGACGCGGTGTCCGAGCGCGGAGTGAGTCGGCGGCGAGCGGCGGGCGGTCGGGGAGGGCGCGCGCCGACACAGGGAGGAACAACACTCCAGAGTAATGACGGGGGTCGGAGCGCTTTAATACTCTAATTGAAAAAGTACCCATACTCCGACGGCCGCTTTGAGTGTTATTTAGGGAACTGATTTTGGACGAGAGGCTCGACGCTTACGTTTCGGCCGCGCGTCGCGGTGTTCCATCCGGGCCGTTTACACCCGGTGAAATTAGGAATAGACGCAGATCAAAAATTGAATTGCGAATACTAAAATATTCATCGCGAAATCGAAGGTGAGCCGGAGTATTAGCCGCTCTACCTCCTCCGCGGGAGGAATCACCACGCGGAGGTATAAAATATCACCGACACTATTCCGTTAGTGGATTCCGGGCCAAATTCAATTCCACCCTTTTCTCCGAGACCGTTCTATCTTTACATTCCCTCGCCGACAAATTTATACCCCTCCGTACCTCCTCCCTAATAGGAGACAGAGCGATACCGGCGGCGCGCGTGGGGGACGGGGCGACGCGTAAATTATTAAGTAACGCGGCCGGTCAGCGGTCACCCGCAAAGAAACCGGCCGCGCGCGACAGAGGCTCGTCGCGGCGGCGGCGGCGCCCGCCCGGACGCTGAGAATTTAATTTTCACGGGCCGCCCTCGCGCCACCGTCCGCCAGTATTTCATTACCGGCTCCAGCTTTTCTATTAATAAATCACCGTTCGCCGGCGCCGTTTAATTACAGCTCGGATAGGGTCGAAGTCTGATTACGCTTTCATCGAACGGTTAATCGGTAGCGCAGGCGGCGCCGGGCCCGCGGCCCGTTCAGCGGAGCGGTCGCGTCAGCGGCGCCGCGACGAGCGCGCCACACACGGCGCGCCCTGTCCCGCACCCAACTTTCAAATGAACGAACTTTGATTAAAATCGACCGCCACCCGATCGGAGTTCTTTCAAGACCTATCGAACATTACACAGGAGGAAAACACTAGAAAAGATTTTATTTTATTGTAAAAAAACAGTTATTAAAATTTCCCGTCTATACGGATGTATTATAATCGGATCATCCTCATAATTTTCTAAAAGAATAAATTCGAATGCGATTGGAAGGTTTTATTACAGCTTTAATAACTTAAGTATAAGGTTTTCGAGTTGCGTTTTCTACAAAATTCCCGACACGTCTTTTAAAATATCAAAATGATTCTAAGATAATTTCAACTCAAAATCTAAATTTAAATTAATTTCATTTTATATTGAATCGTAATTGTATAAGATGGCGAGTAAGCGATCAATAACTGTTTTTACATTCAGTAGTTATGTAGTTTATTAAAAAAGAAAAATGTTACTGAATGAATAAAATATATTTAGATCTT
Organism: Eumeta japonica; assembly: GCA_005406025.1. Lineage (NCBI taxonomy): Eukaryota > Metazoa > Arthropoda > Insecta > Lepidoptera > Psychidae > Eumeta > Eumeta japonica. The sequence goes on along the minus strand of BGZK01000971.1, from coordinate 74,814 downwards.
TAGTCAAAATCTTTAAAATAGACAAAAAATGAGTTGATTTTTTTTTGTATATCATGAGATATATGACGTGAAAGTAATCAGTTCTTTTATATCATGACAAGATGAAAACATACTTGGTGCTCATGGGCTCTATTCTTGTAGTTGTGAAAGGTTAAACTTACCCTGGGAACGACATATCCAGGGGAAGCGAAAAGGAAACAGCGGTGGATGTTACAGTATTCTACCGTGGCACAACGATACCTCTTCGGGCACGCTTCCAATCTCATGAAAAGACCGACCTACAGAGAGGCTTTGGCGAAACACTGAAGCTTTGCCTCACGACGGCGGTTCGCCCGTCTTTACAGGCAGTGTGGAGGTGTTGCAGCGGCGGGACGCTTCTGTCATTGTACAGGCTTTAAGGCCGAGCGTTGTTCCGCTTGAGCGGAGCACGCGAATATGGACGAAACGCGAACCGGATAGTTCTTGTCCATTTATAAATTACAAATGGCACTGCGCATGTTCCTATACACTCCTATATACAGGCATCAGGATGATGCCCGATAGTGTGGAAGAGCTAGTTTTTCGAGTAAGCCATCGCTGGAGAAATGGAAGAACGAAAATGTAGCCCCAGCATATTATAGGAAGCGAGAGAGATCCCATGATGGTTTTAGTCATACATGAGGCGGTTAGATTTACATAGGTTTCGGGTGCGAGGGTTACCAGCATGTAAAAAAAAAGATGATCATGTAGATTCTTAATAGAACTAAGACAGTTAAATATTTTCGTACTCATGCGCGCGCTTGGACAGTTAGTTTATTTTCTAATCAATGTGGAAATGTAAAATAAGTCATAAATAAATCTTAAGCAACGATCACTTACGTGGTGGGCCTTTGAAACCTCTGTGGCCTGGAACACGTCTGAATCGAGATTCAGCTTAGTAGCTCAAGGCCTTTTTTAATTTCCTGCGGATGCATCGTGTCCTTCGGCGAAATTCGAAGCGGACAAAATTATATTTTCATATTATTTTTTTGATATTGTTTTTTAATATTATTGTTGAAACGTTTATGAAATTTTCAATTGTTCCCTTTTCTAGAAAAAGGGAATTTACTCGATAACGTATTTTACTTTTCCCGGTAAAATACGATTTTATGTTTACATATACACAATATCATTTTGCCTTTATACGAAATAGTTTTATTACCTTAACTCAGTTTAATATTTATTTATAATTCTCAATAATGTTATAAATGCATAAGTATGTTTGTTATTAGTTTGTCCTTCGTTTACATAGCAACGGAGCCACGGTTCTACCCACTTATTTACATATAGCTTAGGGACCAAAAAATGGCTTACTTTTTATCCTGGAAAATGTACAATTCCTATAAATTAGTAACTCCAACTACATTTTAAATTAGTAAGCAGATTTGAATAAAACTCACCTATTGGTTAGTTTGGTAACCCCGAAATCGAAGCTCTGTAGATTGAAATTTATCCCAAATTTAACACCATTCCACGGAATCGAAATCGTGGATCACACTATCGATATCTCAATCAAAATAGGGATATGGGATAGAAATTTGAAATTGGATTAGTTTAAAATTGAGCGAACGGAATCAGCGATCGAATAGAATCGGGTAGAGCACCGGGATCAAGATCTGTACTAAAAAAATGTACTCTATTTTAAAATTGACAACATTCTTCGCTGCCTACGAGACAGGCGCGACTAATGCTCGTACAGTGTACGAAAACCACTTACAAACAAATAAGGGAATGAACGAAGAGGCACAAACAGAAATATCTCAAGGCGGTGCCGTAGATCATCTATTATGTACAGCTCCCGAAGGTATAAAAGCGGGGATTGGCTTTTATTTGAAATTATATCAAACTTTATTTTAATTTTTTTGACTACTGTACCTTTGTAGATATCACAGACATCTCCATCCATATTAATCGTTATTTTTACGCCGCTGAGGTTCTGCTAGGTATATATTACGTCGGGAAAAGTTCTTTTTGTATTATATAAGTATAAAGTTGCATTAAAATCTCTTTGGTTGTGCTGCTTGTATATGGTTAGTTTTGATACCATTAAATAGATGATTAAAAAAAGTAAAAACGGTCCTGCCGCTATTCTATGTCACCTTAACACGTAACATCCTTAATAAGTGTTAACGATAAATTCGATGACATTAAAAAAAAGTAGAGCAAGATCGGTCAATTAGTTCTCACAACATAGTTAAAGAGTTGGGAATTGTCCATAAAACAGTTTTGATCCATTTGAAAAAAACCAAATATACAAAAAAGCTCGATACTCGAGTCCCACACCGAGCTAACTGAAAGAAATCTAATGAATCGTGTACTCATTTGAGATTCTCTATTGAAACGTCAAGAAATCGATGCGGTTTTGCAAGGATTGATCACTGGTGCGGAAAAACGGCTCACCTACGACAAGAACGTGCGAAAAACATCATAGTCAAAATATAATCAAGCTCTACCAACTACAGCGAAACCCGGATTAACTCGCAATACGTTGATGCTATGTGTATAGTGGTATTAAAAGGGCAATATTCATTATAAGCTTCCACTGCTGGGCAAAACTATCAATTTGAATCTCCGTGGCCAACTTCTGATGAGACTCAAACAAGAAGTAGAGAAAAAACAGCCGGAATTGGTCAACAGAAAGGGTGTGGTTTTTCACCATGATAACGCCAGACCACACACATTTTAGCCACTCAGCAAATATTGAGTTCGGTTGGGAAGTGCTTATAATATGTACCCACCATATGGTGGATGCACATTACAAGCGATATAACCTTACCTTGCACCCTCAAATTTTCACCTGTATCGATCTCTTCAGCATTTTTTAGGTAGTGATAGGTTAATATCAAGAGACGAGTTTTTTGATAAGAAGTTCCAAAATTTCTACATTAGTGGTATTATATTACTACCTACAAAATGGGAACAAATTGCTGAACGAATTTTTTTCCGATCTTAATATATCGAATGGCGTTTGTAATGTAATATGCATTAATGTTTCTAACTTTTGAAGTATCTTATTTGAAACTTTCATTTCATTCATTTTTGTTTGATATGCGCATGTCAAAATACTTTCTGAAATCATAGCGCTAGTAAATTTTTTCATTAAAAATTGAAAAAAATTCGTAAAATTAGGAAGTCACTGTTTTCAATTTGATATTCGAAATCGAGTTTTCATCAGATATTGACGTTCTAGAGTTCTTGGAATTTATTTTAACCAGTGTGTGCATGCGCGTGCAGTTGTGCACGTGGGCATGTGCACGCGTGGTGTACGCGTAGGTGCGTTTGCGCGTGAGTGCGTTGGCGCGTAGACTCGTGGTACGCATGTCGCGTGGGCGCAGACGTGGGTGTGTGCGTGTATGTGTGCGTGCGTGCGTGCGTGCGTGCGTGCGTGCGTGCTTGTGTGTTTTTTTTTATAACTAATCACGATCTATACCAAAATCTAATCAGCTCTTTTCTTAAACAATGGCATCTACTGGCGCAAAATGCATGATAATCAGAGTAGATCTGTTCATGAAATATCATTGGAGAAAAAATTTTCAATGTGTTTCTTTTTTAATATATTGTAATCTACTCTACTGACGAATTTAAAAATCTGATCAGTTCTTTTTTTTAAAAAACATCGTCAAACGTGGCTAATTGTATCATAATCGATTATTTCTTAAAGATATATTCTGGGAGAAATTTTTCCAAAAATTCTTTTTCAGAATATTTTATGGAACAGCTCTACAGAGTAGTTTCAAAATCTTACAACCGTTATTTTTAAAAAATAACACCAATCGTCACAAAATGCATCGAAGTTAGTCCTTATAAAGACATTATTGATGAAAAATTCGAAAAAGTGGTATTCTTTAATATAATAACATGTGAAATTCTGGATTAATTTGTGTTTGGTAATCGGTCAGGTTTTTCTGCTTAGAAAACTTTGTTCAATACCGAAAAGGAGATCAAAATCGAATAATATATTCAAAAGGTACCGTAGTTAAATAAAAAAAAAAAACTGGCCAAGAGCATGTCGGACCATGCTCCTTATAGGGTTCCAAAGCCATTATTACAAAGAAATAGATTACAAATGAAAAAAGTACGTTGTTACACATTTTCCATGTTTTCCTGCAAAGAATAGTTATAAGCGTTTTAATCGCTTATAACTATAAAGACAAATAGGTATATCGACTACGCTAAAAGATACGCTCTTTTGGTGATGCACTTTAGTTTTATAGTAATCTATAAAACTAAAGTGCATCACTAAAAGAGCGTATCTTCATGGCACTTACGTCCTTTTGTTGAGAAGCGCAGTTTTGCGACGATAACGCAAAAACAGTATATCCGATTGTGTTCAAAATAATTTTCGCGTTATTTTTTACACATTTTTTGGACATATGGTTAAGAAAATAAATGAAGGGAGACGTAATTTCTGCTACTTTTGGAGTGATTAATTCCATAATTCTTCACGTAATTAGAAATATTGCTTAAAAATCTTAAAGGTGTTTTGAAAAGAACTGTCGAAATATGTGCCACACGTTGATGTTTGCTGAATAATTTTTTTTTCAGCTTCTATTACATGTATGGTGTGCTCCCCCTAGAAATATTTCTTTCTGTTATTTAACTACCAAACTAAGTACCGGCTTCTACAAGATCTCTATACTTCTAATTTCATCAATATACGTTTTGTAGTTTTTGAATAACATGCCTGTAACATATGGACAGACGGATGGATAGACGGATATCACTAAACTATAAGGGTTCCGTTATTATCATTTTGGCTCAGAACTCTAAAATAAGTGTTATATATATATATATATAGATTTTTGAATTCGCAGGATTCTGAACCTATTATAACTATATACATATTTAGCTCGGAAAGCTTGAAGATGTACTAACATCGATATTTGTAGCGTGATAGACTCAATAATTTATTGCTCGCTTATTTTTGAACCTTTTTGAGCTTGAAAGTAGTAAAGTATGTTAAAAGATGGCGTGCATGGTCAACCGTTTTTCAAATGTTTTATTTGTTTTACTTACTACGGCATACTCCAAGCGACTGTTTTATATTGTTTGTATAATAAAGAATTTTATTAAAACATTTTAATAGGAATTAACAGTTTTTGTACTGAATATTAATATTATACAATAACTTTTTCGTTATATTTTTTTTTTCAGAAGTAATGCTTAAAGAATACCATTTAAAAGCAATATAACTATTATTCAAATTATGCCTTTCTTTTAAAAGAATAACATCAGTTCAAAAATTTTAATTTTCGTTTTCGTCAGACAATTTTGTTGTCGACAAAAATGTTCAATAAATATCATTTTCATATTGATTGCCGATCATGAAATAACAAAACAACTTTACTAACCCGTGGACACTAAAAGTAAATATCATTTTACTTTAATGGAATTAGTCACCTACAGTGTTTCATGTCGTAAAATCGAGAAACATTATTCTGAGCTACTCTCATTCTACGTAGATCTAATTCTATTATTAACGAAATTTTTTAAAATAACCATAAATTGTGATAATAAAAATAGGGTTTGTCCGGCGGCCGGCGCGGGCCGGGGCCGGCGCGGGCGGCGGCCCGCCCGTTTAACTTATTGCCACGGTTAACGAGAATATGCCGCTGTGTGCCGGCGAAATTGAAGGATTTACTCCGCGTCCCTCCTTTATTAAACGTATTGCGAACCGCGCTACGTACGTACGTATAGGTGTATGCAGTGTGCTGCCGAAATTACATTTCACGTGAGTGGTAATAACAAGGGCGGGCGTAAATCACGAGCATTATTAGTTTCTCTCTTTGCGAATGCCATTTGTCAACCCGCGCTGACGTCTAACAGAAAATATCAATTTATCACGTGGTGCTGTATCAATATTTAATAAACCATTGTGATGTACAATCACGTCAGGGCGATACGTGCCGCGGCCGCTTATGGCCATTTAAATGTATCGCGGTGACGTCACACCAGAAGAGGCTGCAATAGCGCAAGACGCAATAACGGCGTCCGCAGCTTACCGCTAAGCGTATCGCTCAAAGTTTCGCAATATGCGCGCCCCGCGCCAGTCCTTTATTAAAAACTATTCTCACATTTTTAATTAAAACTTGTTCCCCCGCTAAAACTTTATTTTGAGCAATAAAGGCAGCGCAATTAGCGCGCTGTCCCCGTCGGCGATTTCGCCTACTTTTACTCCGTTTTAATGAGTACTTTTTAATAAAGCCGCGCTGCAGCGAGTTTATTAATTTAGTTTAAGCGGTGTCACGGTACCGACAGCCCGTCCGCCGCCCGGCCGCCCTCCGCGCGCTCTCGTCGGCGCTCTCTCCGTACTCGTGATAAATCGAACCAGCGGGGCCTAGCACACCTTAGAGAAGTCTCTCTATAGGGCTATCCCTTTCGCGCGACGTAATGGATGAAAGGGACAGTCTTATAGAGAGAGACTTATTGAGGCGTTCATGCAGGGCTCGCAGCTCTAACTGCATCGGTTAAAATTCAAACCGACATGTATACACCAACAGATAAAGTCTCCTTCGATTTACTTCTTACGTTGATACGAAGTATACAGAAAGCGATCTGTCGATGTTTTCGGAAACGTACATCGCGAATCCAAAGTAAGGTTCCTTGTTGAGCTGCGAACTAAAAGCCTGAACGAAGCGGATCCCCCGAGCGGGCGCCCCCCGCCCCGCCCCGCCCCGCCCGCCAAGTGTTCCGGCCATAATTACATTCCCGTGTCTGACAAATGGAGAATCGGTGTTGATTTGTGTTCAGCCGAGTCCGGGAGGCCGCCACGGCGCGCCTCCCGCGCGGCCTGGGCTTCGGTTCCACTAGTTCGAAGCTATCCTTCATCATGCAAATTATGTACCACAAACTTCTTTTTTTAACAAAGAGTAATACAAAATAACATGTAATCATCGGTGTTTTAACGAATATTTTAACCCCACCGCTGCACAGACTTCTTGCATACTCCGCACCTCAATAGTCACGTTGGATAAGCAAATACTAACGCTAAAAACTTACATTGGCCTCAAACGCATGAGAAGATTGAGCAGTCAAATTATTAGACAATAACAACTATCAATAATAACATGAAAAAAATATATCAAATAAGTTTGAACTGTAATTTATAAAATTCATTAAAATATTTTGCATTTTTTTAAATTATAAATTATTAGTACTTGTGTTAACTGGACATAATTAAAATAAATTCCCATCCCAAATTAGATTAGTAGCAAATAGAGATCCGCTCTTAGCAGCTAAAATCCATGCGGTGTAAGTTATGTTTGACAGAATTTTTAAGCTATTGCATAGCTTCTATCGCGGGCCTTGAGCGTGGAAACCGAATCCAGAAATTCCGTAACGAAAATAACCTAACACCCCCCACTCCGACCGGCACAGCGGTGATACTTTTTACTTTTGCCATCTATCGATGAATAGCAGAACTTTTAATGACTTTTTTGAAATATCACGCTTGTCTCTTTAGTTCAGCAACTGACCCCTAGGTGGCATTGGTTGTATCGGCGTTACTGCGCATGCGTAATCCCCCTCTTCGCCCCGCAATCTGGTGACTCATGCCTGCTTTGAGTTTCAGCGTTAGGGCACCTCCTCAAAAAAAAAATACCGCATAAATAAAATAAATAAATAATTTTAATTGCATAAGTTGATAAAAAATACTATGCAATAGCTTTACCGCGGCAGTCCCCGAGTGCCACGCGTGTTTTTTTTTTAATAATTAAGACAATTTTTATTTTCACATAGTTACATCGATCTATTAATTGCTCTTAAATCTCAGCGAAACCTATATTTTTCAGTCGATTTTAAGTATTTATTTTTTTTATGACATATTGTTTATTTGTTTCACAAATAATATTATAATACAAAAATAATGCTCAATAACATTAAAGTCGTTTATTACAAAGTAAAACAATGCATCGTGCGGCGTGGGTAGCGCGGGCGCGGCGCGTGCGGCTGCGCGGGCGCGGCGGACACGCTCGTTTGTGTAATGGCTCGCGAGCGCGCGGCCGGTCGTTACGGGCCGCTCGTATTTCCCGGCGCGGCGGCGGCGGTCTGCGGCGGACACTCCGCGAATATTGGCCGCGGCTAACAATGTGCGTCTTTATAAGTTTTTAACGAGCTCGGCCGGTATAAATTATGGAAGTGGCGGGCACCGGGTCTCGTTATCTCGCTAACGGCGCACTAGCGGAAGCTTAATGTAGCGAGAGCTTTATTGAGCCACTTCCACTTGCGGGGCCGCGAGTTGTTTGCTACGCGATGCTGTCCGCCGTACCTACTCGACTATGCCCGGTTATGTCTTTCGGACTGCGTCAGACTGTGTTCTAGGCTCGGTGGCTTTAATGGTTGCTTTAGAGCCCTCGAAATTGCACTTTAAAATGAATGTACGCCTTAAAACATATATAAATAGTGCTTATTCCGCTATGTTCAAATGACGGTTAGACTCTACCCTGGTTCCTGTACAATAATTCGTCTCTTTTCGATCTATGCGTAAGTAACCTTTTAAAACTGATATTAAAACAGAACAAAAAACTGATATCAATTGTACGTGAAATGTAATTTCATCGAAAAAACATGTCAAAATACATATTGAGATTTATGTATTAAAAACGTAATAATAAAACGAATCGCACTCTTATGGCTGGTGCTTATTCGTTTTGTACCATTAGAAAAATTTTCAGGAAATTTTTAAGTCATAACTTGCAAGTCATAACCTTTTTAGTTGCGGTATGAAGTTATGATTTTTTTAAATTAATTTAGGTAAATAATAAAGTGTTTTAGTAAATACAACTCCTTTAGATCCCCATAGAGACGCTCTACAATTAACAATTAAGGACCCTATAAATTATCACTGTAATAATTTACTAAGCAATATAAGAACGTCCTTTACGAAATGTTACGCTAACTGTGCACTATAAAATACAACGGATATTATGGAATAGTCCTTTGTTTATTCGACTACATAAAAGACCTTTTGAAACAACGTCTTAAGCTAGATCAAGCTCCGCAAGATATCTGTATCCAAAATAAAAATCAAAAAAAGGACGTTTAAATACAGATTTTAATGTCTAGCTATCTAGTTCACTGAACTTGTTCTCCTTCGACACGAAAGCGAACAGCTCGTCTCGGACATGGTAATTTTGACAAGAGAAAATCACAAACACACAGCGAGGAAGCCGAGAGGAGTAGAGAGAAGCGGTCAGGGCGTAATCGTTAGGGCGTTAACGAGGTGCGGGCCGGCGCCGGCCGCGGCGCCCCGGCTCGTTATAAATAAGCGGACCTCCGCTAACGACCCGCGACTCGATACGCCGCGCGCGCCACCTACGGACGTCGTGTTTAAACTCCGCACCAATTACGTACATGGTTAAACGCACTAAAGTGGACTTTCGAGCGCTTTCAACTCGCATCCCGGCTGTCGTGCTTCAGCACTTTTAATGGTTATGCGTTTTACCTCAGAAAGGCTTATTTTTTTAAGTGTCTACATAAAAAAAAATTGGATATTCAAAATTATATTAAGCGCAGTTGAGTTTCGGTTCTGATTACACAGATAACACAACGAATTTGTATCACAGTCGTAACTAATTATTTCGAAATTTTAATTGTACATTAAGCAATATTAATCACTGATTATTTTTTTAAGTTTAATTATTGTATACACATATAATTATATACTCGAGAATGTGAAGTTTGGTTAATCCGAAATATATCTAAATAATTTTATATAAATTGACAAATGATTTTTTTCCGAGCATCAAACGAACATCACCGAACGACAATTAAAATTTCGACTAAAGCATGGGTCAACGAAATTGTAAAATGAAAATGCTCAGTTCCGGTTGTTCCGCCGTCGTGATCGGTTGTCTTCGCTCCACTCCTTTGGCCCAATCGTTTAGTTTAGTGTGTTACTGTATGTGCGGTGTTCCATTGCGCGGCAACAGTTATAACCCAGCGTCGGGCTGGCCATATAGCCGAGGTGGCATTTGCCAGTCGGGCCCCAGTCTGCGCAGGCCCCCACGGACCTGGCTTGCAGGGCTTGTGGCAACCGTAGAAGAGGAGGCCCGCGCTGGCTAGGTCCCAGCTCTTGCGACCTAAATGTAAAACTAGATCAGATAGTTCGTTCATACAGTTAGAAAGAAATGAACATGGTTGAACCTGAACAAGCCACCTCCGGAAATTAGTTTTGAATTTTTTTTCTGAATGGCAATAACTTTTCATCGAATCAACTTATTTAGACGTGTATAATTATCGCGTAATGCATTACATTTTACATTGTTACATAGATATTAAAAAAAAAACAAATTTAATTTTTAGATGTTCTTAAAAACTCGATAGATTTGATACTGCAATATTTATAAATAACGATTAACAACGTAAAGTATTTATTCAATTTCATCTCATATTTGATTAATTGATATTGGGAAATTAAGTTTTTTATCTGTTCACCCTATTCAACTTTCGGATGATAAAAACAGTTTGCCTTTTGATGGAAATCGGGTTTAATACTGAAAGTTACCAACAGGAACTTTAATTCAACGAGAATCTGTCTCTTATTCTCTTGAATTAAATAAGCTATTTTGTACTGCCTGCATGTGTTTTGCGTCTAGCGCCACAAAAAAAAGAACGAGGAAGAAGTCTATTTATTGATGGTGTTACTCCGTCTAAAAAACATATTTATGAGCAAATCGTCAAACACGAGGAAAGCCACAGTCATCAGTTAGCCGTCGTCGCCTTGTTTACAGCAGAAAAGGGGCAATGTGGAACAACATCTAACGCGAAAGAATATGCAAAAGATTTCCAATAGGCGTATGGTCCTGAAAAGAATAATTGATATAATACTATTTATATCTAAACAAGGCATTGCTTATCGTGGAAAAAGTGAGGCCTTTACTCATTAACGGATATCGCTGACGACAACCAGAATCACGGAAACTTTTTAAATTTAGTTGTACAATCCGGTTGTCGAAGTATGATCCAGTTCTTAAGGCCCACATAACCAAGGCAATTACCGAAAGTAAAATAAGAAAAGACTCGGGAAAAAGTAAGGGTCGAAGTAGGCGTGTTATCTTTTTGTGAAAAACAATAAATAAATTAATTAATAAATATATGTGCATGTCAAGTTAAACAAGAAATCGTTATATTAATCCAGGCGGTGAAATCTTTCAACCTCAATGTGGATTCTTGTCAGGATGTTGGTGTTGTTGATCAGGCTGCAATTTGCGTACACTATGTTAAGAACGGATGGTCAGCATGGTCTTCGTCCGAAAATCAGCAGGAGAAGATTACCGAGCTCTTATAACAATGAAGTAGTCCAGTTAGGCTTAAATTTGCAAGATCTCATTAGCGTGTCCTTTGATGGCGCCGGAAATATAGCAGGCAAGTATAATTCTTGATCTTCTATATGTAATTAAGGTCTTCAAGCAAAACTGAACTTCGGAATGACCTGTCATTCCGAAGAAAGAGACCACCATCTTATTTCTGATGCTTCTACATCGTTCTACTTTAGTAGGCAACTCCTCGAAAGGAAACATCGACTGAGCAGACTGTCTTTTGGTTTCGGAATATTAACGGTAAATACAGTTTTCGTCACCTTTAACTATGTCGTATACAACATTTGAGTCACTACCAGGAAATCTTTGCATCATTTCGCGACAATTAATTAAAATTACGGAGTTTTTGAGTTTCGGTCAAATTATGAGATATCCAACGAGTACAAAGCTTACTGACCGCTAAATATTCATGAAAAATTTTATACTTTTGACTCATACCGATGCCTGAACATGTTCGAATCTGCTGGGCTGATAGGTCACTCTTTTGTCAGTCTTTGTCACGAGATAGCATTGATGCTGTATTCGGTTGTCGCCGTAGAAGGACGTCGGTCACGCAGATCGTCATTCACATTAGTGCGACCACGTTTGAACTCGTTAAACCAGTTACAAACAGTAGCAAGGGATGGAGTTTCACAACGAATGGCCAATTGAAGTCTGTTATAACTTTCTCTTTGGCTTAAATGGCAAAAAAGTCATAATATATCACTGAAAGAAAATTTTTTGGCGTTAAACTCTTTTGACGTAAGATAAACAATTTTCTTTTTGCCGCCAATTATTAAAAACATACGACAGATAAATACAATGATCATAATCATGTTGTCAGAAGGTTCCATTTTTAAAATTTAAATATGTTTTTTATATTATAGTTTTTAAGAGGTCAGTTTTAAAAATTTAAGTACCATGTAATAAAAAAAAATATGTTTTCATGTGATGTAACTAAAATTTGAGAGTGAGACCTTTGTTGAAGTGAAACGTCTTTATCGGCGTATGGGAGAAATTTTATAGCAATGTAACGTTTTTCTGTTACGCGCCATCTTTATTTCTGGGTAACATTTTTCCGTTACGGGCCATATTTATTCAATGTTATTAATGTCATCGTGGCATAAACATAATTGTTACTAAGGCTACCTATCACATATACTTTCTGTCAACACCCTAGATCTATTTACAGTTTGTATATATTACATTTTCCTGTTATCTAAGTTGAAACCTTTTCAACCGACATACATGAACTATATCTCACATTCTTTCATTGAGTGACTCGATTTTATATGTAGCGTTCGATAATTTTCCTACAATTCTATATGGCCCTTTATAACATCGCATTAATTGAAAAGTTTTACCTATCACCCTTCTAGGTACATATACCATTACCAAGTCTCCTACATGAAACTCTGAACATTTCTATTTCTGAAACTCAGTAGTGACGTGAAAAATTATATTTCAGTTAAGTGATTAGCGAAAAAAATTTTATAAAGTTATTGGCAAAAAGAATAAAAGATATTTATTCTAATTCCAGTGGATTTCTAACAGAAGTAAGTAATTAAACCTTTTTTCTAATACATTCAACACGTGGGTGTGATTACGATATTTATTTTTTTAAGGTTATTTCAGGTTAACCTTAGTTTTTGATTGTAAATATCAGTGAGTTAAGCCATTAATTACAAAAATATATAATAACGATAACAATAATAATAATAATTCTATTATAATTAATGAAATGCTATAATCTTAGTAGCAAAAAGGTGAAACAATTATTTTTGTATCCTTGTCTATGATAATAAAAGCCTTTCGCATAAACTTTATCTAATTTAGCTTTATTCAACCAATTTCTGTGAAGTTCTAAATAGTAAATCATTTTTCGAAAAATGATGTCATAAAGAAGTTTCACTTCTTACGTGTGTACACTATAGGTTTTGATTTACTTGTGAGTTTCAAAATGTAAACCATAAACATTTGTATTTTAGTCTTATTTTTTAATAATGTTAACTGGGAACCTTCATTTTTTTTACAGCTTCAAGGGACTGCAGACGTATTTGATTTTAATTTCAATGTGATACCTTCACACGTTCCTGATAAAAAACCGGCCAACATGTTTGACCATACACTTTTTGCATGTTCCCCACATAATATAGGTATAAGCACTTTGGTCGCCTATAACAGAGCAGCAAGTAGGTATTTCAGTTATTACTCTTAAACTAGTGTAAATCAAACTACAAAAGCGTATTTTTATGGCACTTACGTCCTTTTATTGAACAGCGCAGTTTTTCGGCAACAATTCAAACAACGAAACTCGGTTTCGACCCCGTCTGTTCTCAATTTCTTTTCCGGTCCTGGATCTCTGTTCCACTCCTCATCTCGCATTCAATTATACACACAATTTTATATATACATATTATACAACCCTGCTATTCCTGCTACCCTCCGCGTCCTTGTTAGTAACGCGTGTCACAATTTATTAATAAATAACACTAATACCAAATTTCATAATCATACTTCGCTCTATAGAAAAGTTTTATCACTCTTACAAACACCCCTCCAGCCAAAATTAATATATAAAAATTAATTGAAAACAGCTGTTAATCGTATAAAAATATAATTTAAGCACAAACTAACTCATATCTAGTTAAAAATTAAAAATGAAATGCGTATTATAAAAATTAACATAATAATGCATATATTTTTGATCATTTTAATTACACCCTTATTACAAATATTACAAAAATGTTATAAAAAATTATAAGAGCGCGTTTTATATTAATTTTAAAACTATAAATCATCAGAACTACTATCATCATCAATCTTCTTCTTGGTCAATTGGAGTACAATTGTCACCGCAGTATATATCAGTATTAGAGTGAGATCTCAATCACCCCAAACTTACGTGATTTTAGAAAAGATGAAATTTTTAGAATCTGTAGTACAATATAAACTTAGAAATGAATGGATACTCGCTAAGTAGAAAGCGGGACCGCTTTACAGGTAGCAGGTTTCAAAGGTGGAAATAAATCATGCTAACTTACCTCAAAGTAGGAAGGCTGCATTTTACATATGTCACATACGATATAGTTTTAAAAAATATATATGGTTGCCGGACACTTTTTGTGAGCCATAATTTTTGGCAGCTACTTTAGAAGTTGTTAAATATAGGGGAACTTATGTCATTTTAGGAAGGCTGATTTTTCTATATATTATTTAGCGCAATATTTTAAAATATTTTCCAAAGAATCAGACAAACCTAATGAGCTAAATATTCACCCAGACTAGTTAAAAGTTCTACTGTGAGTGGAAAAGCAAGAGCATTATTTAAGTGCATAAGTACGCTAATAATTCACTAATATTAGGATTGAAATAAACTGAACCGACTGAAATGACATTCTTAAACCTCTCTTATAACTCGTGGCTACTTTGAGTCAGTGTTTCAAATCAAATCAAATCAAAAATGTTTTTATTGAAATTACATTTGAAATACGTCATTAATGAGTTCTTTTCGACATCACCACCCATTCCAAATGCTGATTCATCTTGGGAAGAATGGTTAAGAAACTCAAGAGTTGCTCTTTTTTACTCATAAATACAAAGTGTATTTATGTAGTAATTTAGTAATTAATAATTTAGTACAACACTTAGAAATAATACATAGTAACCTAATAGCCGAGTAGTTAGTTCAATCCCGTGGATTTTTTTCATTAAAATATTCATACACTTTATAACAGCCCTGGCCAGATGACTTTCTTTTAACGAAACGCTTAAATTCATAAATTGGCAATTTTGAATTTCATATGGGATCTTGTTATAAAATCGCACACATTGCCGCTAGAGTGATTTGTAAATTTTGCTGAGTCGTGTTTTTGTAAGCAGTAAGATTGTTCTTAAGTCTAGAGTTAATGTAATGGGTGACACTTATTTTTTGTAACCATTCTATATTTCTCTAAACGTATACCAGGTTCGTATATGCATTGTAATGTTAAAATTAAGATATTAAATTTTTTAAATAAAAAAAAAATCTCTGAGAGAAGCCATTGGTCTTAAATTATACACAGCACGAATAGTTCGCTTCTGCAGCACGAATATTTTGTTAATAATGGCTGCGTGTCCCCATAACAAAATTCCATAGGTCATGACACTACGAAAAAAACTGAAGTCTCGCGGTGCTTTCAACTGTAAGTCGCCGAATTCTTTTGACTGCATATGGTGCAGAATCAAGCGTTTTCCCCTAATCTCGTAATATGACAATTCCAATGTAACTTATCATCTAAAGTGAGATTAAATAATATGATCTCGTCTACAATATCCAGTATCTCTTTTTTGAGCATTACATTTGTGTCGATCAGTTTAGAATTAGATAAAGTAATTTATACATCTTTTGTTTTCTTTTAATTAAAAAGAATATTATTGATATTAAATCACTCAACTATTTTAGATGGTACTGTTAACTTCGTTAAAAGCAGGTGGTCGCCTATTAATTTCAAAAAGTAAAGAGAAATTATCAGCAAACAACACAATCCTATGACCATTCTTAACAAGATGTGGTAGATCATTTTGTGTACACTAGGAAAACGGTCCAAGAACTGAACCCTGTGACATACCCATATTGATTGTAGATCATGACAACCTCTTATCATAATATCAATCCTTTGAATCTTATCACTAAATAAGACTCGCAGAAGTCCAAAAGATCGACCTATGACGACAAAATTATGTAGTCTTCTGTTCAGTGTATCATGATCAACGCAGTCAAGTGCCTTGGATAAATCACAGAAAACACCAATCGCATCCCGTGAATCCTCCCAGGCATAACAATACTGCCAAATGAGGTCAACACCGCTTTTGGTTATTGAACTACCCTTTGTGATTCCAAACTGTTTAGCGTTCATCTCATTGTGCTTATAAAAATTCTGCAATAGTCGATTTAAGATAAGCTATTTTACCGAGCGTCGGTAGTATTGATATTAGTCTAAAGTTTGTATGGTCAGTTAAACTACCGAATTTAAATAATGGAATTACTTTGCTTCATTGGATCCAGAAACATCACAATCAACGCAAGCATTAAAAATGACTACTAAACATGGAGTAATTCAGCGTATTATTGAATCAATCATTGTTACGGAAAGGCCATCAAAATCTGCAGTTTCTTTTATTTTTATACATTTCAATACCTTAAGAACGTCATTTCTGTCACTGTTCGTTCATCTGATTTCTAATTAACCTAATAGTATTGTATATTAGCGATTAGGAATTAGCACACCTATACATTTGAATAATGCTCTCGCGCTTCCGCGCATAGTAGAATTTTGGAATTGTTCGGAAGAAAAGGCAAATATTTAAGAAATCTATGAAACACGTTTCGTGTCCGTTAAACCTTACTTCTTCCAAAAGGTGTGCATCCTAAAGCAGCCAAACTTATGGATCATATAAATAACACTAAAATAAAATGTACAGTAGAGAGAATGCGATTCTGGTAGACATGGCGTTAGTTCACTTCTCACATTTTTCAAAAATTCGAGAGACCCATCCTATTCATTTTAACTTGTTAAGATTTAATCTAATCGACTTTTATCATTTTAAAGATGTTTTTAAGCACATTAAAAACTGCTATGAGTATTTGTATATATGTATCAATCTTCCGTTATTTAAATATTTCGAATACAAAACTCGATAAAAAAACTCCTCCTCAATGGTCATAATTCCCTTTATATTGCACTTAGAGCACATATAAAAACCGATCTTCTTGTTTTTTTATAAGCTTCATTTTATTTTTTTTATCATAAAATGCGTAGTTTTGAGCTATTCGTGAAAAACTGTTTAAAAACGTGCATTTTTAACGTGAAAAAAATTGTGAATAGGGACATGAATAACGCAAAAATTATGGATTTAATAAAAAAATCTTTATAGAACATTTTTCACTTAAAATTTGTCCTTCTATCGATTTCTGGAGTTATTTCGTGTAAACAAATTTCCGCTCCCAAGAAGGGGTGGCATCCGCCCCCTGGCTAAAAGCTCACATCGCCGCTGTGTCAACTTTGTTCCTTGACCCATCCTCTAAGTACTCACCGAATTTCAAACCAATCGATGACGTTTTAAAGAATTCGGAGCGGAAAACCTTGAATGACTATTATTATAGAGGATAAATCATATCACAATTACATTTAAATGTACCCAACACATTACCTCTGTTCCGAAAGACCTTGCCCTGCGTTTCTCGTCTCTTATATTTTGAAGCAAAATTTTTTTTCAAAATTTTATAATTTTCAGTTATTTATAATGTAATAAATACAATTTAAGCGATGACAACATATTCTCAAGTCGATCGAAGTCATAAGCGTTTCTGGGCAGCGGCGCTCACTTATTTTATAGTAGCCACATGCTTGTTGGCTCCTTGTACTATAAAATATTCAGGATATTATAAATGGGTTTAAATTATCACTTCGTAGATATATACTTAATTCTATTTAATTATTTGCGAATTTTTCGTCTAACAAAGAAATTAAATAAAACTAAATATAAGCTTAACATTAACTTTTAAAACTTATGTTTCGCTGATATTAATGTTGATGATAATTGCTATCGATGAAGCAAAATAAAAAAAAGTCAAATTCTTTTCGACATGCTTCTTATAAATCGAATTCTAATAAACATGCATTTTCCGATAATAAAAAATCTAAAGATATTAATTTCATCTTACCAAACAATCTGACAAAAATATTGTTAGCCGAATTTCCATATCTCTAATGTATATACATTTCTTCAATGAAAAAGCTTAAATCTTGGCCATGAACTTTACATAAAATAATTTGTCTTTTATGGACCTAATGCAATATCGATAAGAGTAAAACAAAACTGATCAAAGCATTTTTAGTCCGGTGATTCTAGTGTACTCGTAAAAATGAACTTTGCTTAGGTCGACCTGTTACGGATAAATTCGATGCCATTTTATAAAAAATAGAGAGACGTATGCATAGTAATTCTTACAACATAGCTGAAGGACTAGGTATTGACCACAAAACAGTTTTGACTCATTTGAAAAAAGTTGGAGGTACAAAAAAGCTCGATAGTTTGATCCCACACGAGCTCACTAAAAGAAATCTAGTAAATCGTGCAATCATTTGTGATTCTCTATTGAAACTTAATGAAACCGAACTTTTTGGAAAAAATTAATCGCTGGTGATGAAAAATGGATTATTTACGACAAGAACGTTCTAAAAATATCATGGTCAAAAAACCAGATTAAGTCGCAATAAGTTCATGCTATGTGTGTGGTGGGATTGGAAAGGCATTAGTGATGAACTTTTACTGCCAGCGAAATCCATCAATCAGGATCTCTTTTGCCAACAGCTGATGAGATTCCAGCACAAAATGGAGAAAAAATGACCGAAATTGATCAACAGAAAGGGTGCGGTTTTTCATCATGAAAATGCCAGACCTTCACATTTTTTACCTATTTCGGAATTTTCAGAATTCCTTGGGTAGTGTTAGGTTAACATCAAGAAAGAACTGTCAGAAGTACTTGTTGCAGTTTCTTGATAAGAAGTCTCAAAATTTCCACATCAAAGTGATTATGTGACTACCTACAAAATAGCAACAAATTGTTGAACAAAATGGTATATATATTATAATTAAGTATATGTCATTGAGGCAAGAGAGATATATAAACATCATACCGTGTGGAAATTTACAGTCCCTGCCTACCCTTCTGGAAAATAGGCGTGAATTTGTATTATTACTATCATTTAAATGTAAAAAAAATTATGATGCAAAATTATCTTGAGTTTGTATATAAAATACGAAAAAACTTTTTGAACCACCTTATATGAATATTTATAGCTCATACATAAGCTTTTTCTATTAAGCGTTTGCAAATATTCAACATTTTATATTTTTTCATATTATTATATGAAATTTACACGAATCAGTAAAAAGTTATGTGGACAGCTGTGAATATCAACGTATACTTTATTTTATTAAATTTAAAACAGTATTTGTTAGTCATTAAAAGGAATCTAAAAGTTAATAAGTAATGCAGTAATTGCCTGGAGGCCGCATTCAGGCTGCCTCCAATTTAACTTCCGTTGCTAATGACAAGCCCCGCAGGTACCCATTCAGCAAAAGCTTTGTGTGCTAGGCGATTTCCAGCACAGGCACGAATCGCAATTTATGTCGAGCTAACAGCATAAATTACGCGATTCCTTATTCGAGCGTTAACTGTGTGTCATTTACGGAAAACGTATAGAAGAGATTACTCTTTCATGATAAATAAAAATACGTTTAAATGTAGTCTACAGAAAAAATGTGAAAAAAAATCTCAAATCTCGTGCTCTACACTTAAAAGAAATGCAATTAAAAGAATAACAATAAAAATCAATTCTAAATTTTCTTAATGTTGAAGACAAATATATATATTTTAATAATTCTATTTACGAACTCTTCGAGTTCAAAAGCAATCGAGTTGAACAATTTTTTTACAGACTTGAATTGTTTCGCACTATTCGAGCTTGTAAAAATAAAAATCGCTTGATATTTTTAAATTCTCCGAATTCAATACTGTCAGTTTTTTCTTTCAAAACTATCAGACTAATTAATTAAAAAATGTATATTTTTCAAATATTTTGTCCAAACTTTTAGAGTGAATCAGTCTAATCGAATGGTCTTGCAGCATTCATCAGTTTTTGGAGCACCAAAAAAAATGAATTTTACAAAAAAGAAACAGATAGTCGCCGAGTGTCGAATGGAAGGAGCGTAACACTTTTTCCTTACGTAACGATTTCTACCAACTAACGCCCCTGCAAATCGCTTTAAGTAATTTCGATCCAAAAAGATTGTGGATGGGTACGCTTTAAAGTGGGGTAATAGCTGCCGCTCCTCTGATACACACAAGGAATCTGTAGACATATGTCTAGCTTTGATTTTATTTACAATGTAGGCATGGTCGTCACTACGATACACAAACAAGTTGCATACGATATGACGTCACTGAGACACCCGTAACCTGTTCAGATACGCATCCCCACGTATAACCTAAGCATAAATGCATATCACACGTAGCTGTATTATGATATGCTGTAATATGACATGTGTAATATTTGTCATCACTATGTTTTCGCTTTCATAACTGAAATACTCACATCTTTTAAATTTCTAATTCTAAATAGAACAATATTATAAGTAATCGTGGGTAAGTATAGTTGGCAAATCGATTCTTATTCTTAGACTTCGTTGATGATCATAACAAACTCTATTTTAAACGGTAGTTTGTTCAAAGATTACAAGACAACATGACAAAGCGTCAGAAAAAGTCAATATTGTTTTGGAATAATTGCAATTTTCTTTAAACTGACAATTTTACAATAAGTCTTTACCTATTTAATTCGTTGATATTTAACATATCAAATCGAATAATCCAACATTCGAAACTTTGGCACTAAATTGTCGATACAAACTTACAAACAAAAATAGTTACATCTATGTTTTGACAACTAAGCGTCCAGGGTTAACAAGTGTTTATTTATTTTCATCTAATATTTTTTATTTAAGTTACCGCTTGATAAATACGTGTTTTTCGCATAAATTCAGGTGATTGATAGTAGAGTCTCTGCAGCGCCGCCAAATGGACTATTATTTGTCGAATTATTGAGATGTTTATACAACGAAACCGCTATGTCAATCCGAGTACAAAATGAGAGCGCAAAACTGATCCAACTGCAAAGAGGTATTATCCATATCTTCTCCGAAAGGTCTACTACAAAAACTGGACAAGATTTGATAAACACATATTGTATTATATTTATAACATTTTTCGGTAACATTATTACATCTTTTTCACAGTTTACATAATGTTGTTTACAAATAGATGTATTGTCGTGTGAGCCCGGATGTTTCACACGTTAATAAGATTATTTTCTTCAATTAACAGAGAATACTTTTATCAAATACTTACGTTAGCATTAGTTAGCAATTATCCCTTATTATAAGAACCTACAAAATTAAATATCACATCATAAATCATTTGAAATTTCACAATGAATCTGTTATTCACCGTCAAGTATTCGAACAGAAAATTAAAATTATGTGGAATGCGTATGTTGTACATTTTCCGTTGACAGTTAATTTTCAACAACTTGGCAGTGTGTTGCCGACAAATACATCTACATGGGACAAACTACACGATTACGCAGATCCAATTTCGTTAAGGAAGTCACATGAGTCACATGAAGAATTCAGCTCGACTGGGCGGCATTTTGGGAAACTACGTGTACTCCATAGTCCAATGGCCGACGATGAAAATCTTCTGAAAATACATGGTACTAAAAACAATATACGTTATGTACGTATATTTTATTATGTGGTTAAACTCACATACAAGTTCAAAGGTCCACTTCAAATGCAATGTAATTATTTCCGGAGTTTCTTTGCAATATAAAATCTGATACGAATACATAAAGACAAAGAAAAAACTGGCTAAAAGCATGTCGGACCATACTCATTTTTGGGTTTGAAAACCGTTATTCAAAGAAATGTACTACAGATGATAAAGGTATGTTGTTACATTTTTTCCATGTTTTCCGCATGGAACAGTTCTAAGCACTTCAGTCGTCTATAACTAGAAAAACAAGTAGGTATGTTGACTATTACTATTAAACTAGTGGAAACTAAAGGGCATCAGCAAAAGAACGTATCTCCATGGTAATTATGTCCTTTTGTTGCGAAGCACAGTTTTTCTTCAATAACTCAAAAACAGTATATCCGATCATGTTCAAAATATTTTGTTGAAAGTATTTATTAAGCTTTTTCTCCATTATTTTTTAAATATTTTTTGGATATACTATTTAGAAAATAGAGAGGGGGACAACATTTCTGCTATTTTTGGAGCTATTATTTCCAAAAATATTTACGTAATCAGAAAAATAGCTTAGAAACCTAAAAATGTTTTTAAAAGATCTATCGTAATGTCTACCACACGTTGATGATTGCTGAAAAAAAATTTTTCAACTTCTGTTACATGTATGGAGTACCCCCCTATAAATATCTATTTTTGTCCTTTAACTATTAAACTAAGTAGGGGCTTATACAATACATTTACATTATAAATTGCATCAACATACATCTTGTATAGTTTTTGAATAAAATGCCTTTAATATACGGACGGACGAACATGACGAAGTTATAAGCGTTCCGTTTTTACCATTTTGGTTCGGAATGGTAAAATTTGGTTTGGTTCCGTATAAAGGACTAGAGTAGCCGACATAGCTCACAGGATCAGCAAGTTAAAGTGGTACTGAATGTACCACAACCTCTCATAAGACCGATAACCGTTCGAAAGGAAAGTAAAGAGTGGTGACCCTAAATTAGACATCGCAGTGTTGCACAATTTCCACAAGGTGCATTGTGCATGGTGCACCTGATAAATATTGCAGGCTATCGTCGTTTTCCGATAGTCCAGGATCGTACGTTACGAAAAACTTATGTGCAGGAGTGAACAATCAATTCCAGAAACAATAACAACCAAGCTACCCGAACATCGTAGTATAGAACCGGTTCCCACTTGGCGGAATGACAATGTAATTACAATTAAGAAAGCGACGTATCCAAAAAGATTTCTTCAGATAAAAACATAGAAACAATGTATAACGTTATTGTTAGAAGGCTCTATTTTTCTGCAACTAAAAAGAGCTTTTGGTGGAACGCAAGATGGCGCTGTCATGTAGATATGCAACGAAAAATTTTTGTACAAGTCCCAATGTTGTCTCACGTTTTAATCTCTCCACTGTGCAGAGATGTATCCGGAATTATCCCATAGCCTTTTATTTCAGACTGATGTTACTAGTATCGCCAATGTAGTGACAACGTCCCAAACCGACGGCTCAGTGCACTCTCCGAGGCGTAGGACGAAATAGTTCATTCTGTCTCCAGTCGAAAACTCGTTGGCCGATTCGCCCGAGATTAATGTCGTACCTGGTACGTTTTGATTCAAAGCCGACAGGGGTAATATTATCAAGACGAAACAGGCTTAAGTATATATAATACGGAAGATATGAACGTCGGTACCGTAAAACAATATTTTTAGGCTTATACAGTTGTGTAACTCGTACTTCATGAGAACACAAAGGAAGGTAACAGAAAAGTATAGTATAGGCAGTTGAGTTTTCTAAATAAATAATATATTTTTAATAATAATAGATGTTTTAAACACCTGTTCTTAGAAGCAAATAAATCTCATTTATTTACGTCTTAGAAGCTCTCTCTATTTCTAAATTTCCACAAATTAATTGATTATAATTTAATGTAAAAATGCTTTTTTTATTATTTACGTATTATCAAACTACGAAAATATATTTTATTCTTTGAGCTATCGATTTAAACTTTTGCCATCTTCATTTGAATAATAAAATCCTATCAAAACGTATGTCTTCAAAATATTTTTTTTTTTGGGAAAAATATTTGAGTGCGGCCCAGTGAGCATCACGGCTAAATGAAGGTTGCCTTTACCCTGCAATTAGTGCTTCGTGGTATTAATAAAGAACCTTATTAAGCGAAACTCATTATGTGTTCCGTCATGAGGATGTACGCTTTTAATTTACTAATGGCGAATTCATTCATCAACGACGAAATCCGAGGTACCTACTCGTTAAAATTAATCTAATATTCATTAATACATTTACAATTCCAATACGAATACAAACTCCGTCTCACGGGCGCGAGAGACAATGAGCCGACTCTCGGCGGGCTTTGATTAAAAATACCAATTAAGATTACGAGCTTTTTATTCCACTTCTAATCAAGCAGTTAATTAGGATTTAGAGTAAGCGGCGCCACGGGCCGCGCGCTAGACGCGGACCGGTCTCGATAACTCGATAATGTTGGGAAGTGGAAACACCAAAAAAAAAATGTGACCGAGGTTTGCATAACCATCGACCGGCCGTAAACCACTTCTATCAAATTGGATTATCTGTTTCATTCAGTACACGAGGTGAAAGTGGCGTAAACCCGTATTTTGGGGTCACTGCAATCAAAATCATGTATATAGAAGAAATTATTAGTATGCACTTAAATGGAAAAAAAGTCGAATTGACTGATACATGTTCAAAATGCGTTCAAACAACATATTCGGTGGAATTGATGAAATAATGCTCATTTATTTTTAAATATAGGTAGGAATATATATTAACAGTCCAATGAAACTATAAACCTATTTACCTTTCATTATGGCGTTATTTAATTTAACCATGTAGTCACAAAATGTATTTATAAGAATTTTCGTTTCCTAACAATTATCGATATACTTTAATACGTTGCGGTACATCTCTAAACAGGCTCTGAAAATGTTTCTTTAGTTAATTATAATCTGCGTAATTTGTGTTCTAAGGAAAAATACATTTTTACTTTATTAATTGTCAATTTAAAATGTGGAATCTGAATATCAAAATTTATGTACTAGTTAACCTATTTCCATTTTAAAAAGTCTAAAATTGTTTACATACCAAAAAATAGTCACAAAAGTAAAAAAGTTGAACTCGCAGGCGCTCCAACAATTAACGTAGGCATACTTCTTGCGTTCATTTACGTATGTCGAAACAATTATGATATTAGAATAAGAAACAGACCTATGAAAGAGTCAACACTTACAAATGTCAAGTTTCAGTGTCTATTTTTATCCGACTTCTCTATATTTCGTTTCGATACATTTTCATAAGAAGATTAGAAATAGAATAACAAGTAAATACCTTTCTTTCATCTACATATTTTCTTTGTAAGTGTGGCTTTAATTCTTTCTGGACACTCGCATGCATCGTAGCATTATATTTTGTTTATTTTGTTGACAGTTATAAGATCCAGTGATGTATAAATAGTTAATAGTAAAAAGATGACTTCGAAAATTTGTTTCTTTATCAAATGAACAAGTGAAAATAAAAAAAAATAGGTATAAATATATAGCAGAGAAACTATTTATGTAATATAAATCTAATGTTATATATAGACACATATCTATTAATGTTTTGTCTCTTATTTTGTTTTCTATCAACTCATAGATGAATACATGTTATCATGGATTTTTTGTACAAGACTTCACGATGTTTTATACAAAAAGTTCCGTCGAAAAATAAAACCATTGCGACTAGCGAGCAATCGTATGCTATCTCCCTAAAACTGGATTACAGCTTTCGCTTTCCGTTTTCTGCTTGACCATTTCTTCTTTACTGACTCATCCTGCTCGATTCAGGAAGATCGGCAGAAAGCTGCTGCCGTCTAATATATAAGAGATAATAATTGTTATATGAAGGTATTAACGAATAGGTAAATTGGATTTTAACTTCTACGAATTGATTATTATCTCCACAACGATTCCCAAATAAGGAATATATTATTTTGTTGGACTATCATCTGAAAACTTCAAAAATTAACATTGAGGAATCCATTTTTCTACAAAATAGTTCAGTGCATACGAGACGACAAGCGACTAAAAGGAGGCCCCGTGATGTGTTTATCTTATAAACACATAGCAAAAGGCGACGACATCTCTTTCCATTACGGAGGCAGCGGAGTAACAAATCAATATTTGGAAGTGAGTGCTTTTTCGTGCAATGGAGAAGCTTTTATCTGGACAACGGTCCGCGGGAGCACAAACAGACACGAGACACCGACACACACTTTACTTTCTAATGTATCCGAGTGCTGGGTGTATGCTCACGCGAGACGTGTTTGTATGAGGGAATACTCCTTTTACGATTAGCCCGCGCCGTCCGATCTATCTATCTGTGCGTGCATATCGCCTTCTCTCTCTTTCTGTCTAAGAAACCCTTATTCAGGATTACTAGCATGACGATCGAAATTTCAACGACAGCGCAGTGCAAATGTCGTTTGATTTTACTGTTAAAGCTTATGTTACTGTGCTTAAGTGAAGAGAGATGGCAGTCTTACAATGTGAAAATTATAAAAAAAATACTGCCAGTAGGTAATTAGAGAAACATCTAACCTTTCACTTTTGATGACGCTCCAAAGAAATTAAACAAATTTAACAGATAATAAAATATACAAATATAACCTTGTCTGCCTTCTAAATTTTGACAGTGTTATTACAATTACGTTGTTATTCCAAAAATCCATTCGCATTAAACGTTTATACATCATTTAAGAAGAAATTGTATATAATTAACCCCGGCCGTGCAGCGAGCTTTAACGAGTTCGGACTAAGTGGAACTTTACCGCAAGCGTTAATTATTATCTGCGAGGAGTGCTCTTTGTTTAGTTGCCAACTCCAAATTAGTTTTCGAAATGGATCATTCGCACCCTCCCCTCGGCCCGCGCCCCCCCGCACGCGGCCCACCTACGGCAGCCCCGGTAATTGGAACGTTTCGAGATGACACCGCTTTCCCGCCTCTAATCAGTTAACAAGAAAGCTCGCTAGTAGACCTCGTTGTCATTCGCTGCGAGATACGCTAACCATCACACATTCGCTTTATGGTCCCCCCCCTCCCCTCTCGCCCCTCTTTATGCGAAGACACGCCGCTAATGAAAATTGTGAGACGCTCAAATAAAGCGGCGAATGTTATTGTATTTAGCTGACTTACTAATCAGCATGTCCGGTGAGGCTTGAATAATAATCAGCTTGCATAATAACACGGGCGATAGGCTTAACTATATATGGGTGTAGAAGACGGCGGCATAGGCCGAGCTTTATTATTTCATAAGATAATGAATATCAACACCGTATATTGCATACAATAACATTTATAAAATCAAATGGAACAACACTGTAAATTTCATGTCGACACCTGTAAATGCGTTATTTAAAATTACTGACATTACAATATTTATAATCAGGATTCACAATTTGTTAATTTTATTTCAAATTTGTTCTAAATAGAATTTATCAGAAATACAATAGATTTTCACAATGCTTACGAAATCCATGTTAAGACCTATTTTACTTTTATTTAACTTATGTTACTATGTATGGATCAAATCTTGGGAACAAAATCAAAAACCCTTCCTGAGGTACGATTGGACTTAAATTTGATATAGTTGCGTATGTTTTGTGACAATACAATAATAAAGTTCTATGGAGCTGGTCTAATGATGGAGTCGGAAGGTGGCCATAGAAACTCTTACACCGAAGAAAATAAACCCATTGAGTGTGTTATATGATATCCAGAACCTGAAGATGGAAGTTATCGCAAGTGGTTTAGCGAGAAACTTCAAACCATTAATTGCTGATGTATCCATCGTTCGAGCTGGAGGAATTCTTTCCCTATATATATTCCTTAAGTCACCAATTAGGTGAATTATTCCCTTTGAGAGGTAGGTTTTTTATTGTCACCAAGTACACCCTCGAGTGGTATACTCACGTCCTCTCTACCTTGTCGATTTCCTACCCTTCCCACTTCTCTTCTGGGATATCACACCCCATCCTCCAACCTACCACGGCGGTAGGTGCTACTAGAAATTCGAAATTGGGCTCGTTTAAAGCGGCATCAGAAATAACATATTTGGCCCCGGCCGATTTATCAAATTCAATCGTTCTGCTGAGATATAGGGAAGTCTTCCAAAAACTTTTTATTGAAATCATACTTCACTCTCATCATTTTTTCATAGCACGTTATGAAAATATGATGAGAGTGAATTTTTATCGGGGCGACGAGAAAACTACAGTATGAAGTTGCTCGCAAGCAGATTAGCGAGCAATTTCAGACCACTAATAACTGATGTCACTATTCAGTCACTACCGGAAGGTGCTATGACAGTAGACATAATTTAACAATAACGTCAACATATTCTAATATTTCACTTAATAATTGTTGTAATTTCAAAAAAAAGGTGAAATTGATATTACATTTACTATAAGAAAATAAATATTAATTTATTAAAATATTCAAATTCAAATTAAACTTTACCAACCGTATTAACTATTCCCCTTCAGTTCTTTTGTTGTAGTTAATTATTTACATCCAATTAAGAACAATCGTTTAAAAATTTCTCATGCTCGTATTTATATAAGTTCACACACTGTATTGTTTTTATTAATATATTTTCCCTTTTCTAAAAATCGTTACTACTTAAATAATAACTCAGATATTTAAAATTATGACACATGGTAGTACAGCCAGACAACCGGATCACATGAGTATTGTGCTTGTACAATTTCGAAAACCGAAAAGTAGAAGAAAAAGTTGAAATGCTTATAAATAAACTAAATTATCAAATTATGTCATGCAGAGCATTGGATAAATAAGCAATGAGCCACTAATGATTTTCCCTACTACAGGTATTATATATTTTTATTCATGCTTAACTCTTTATTAAGCACTAAAAAGATATCATTTATATTATTCAAAGTATTGTCATTTTCCCCTGTATTGTGAGGAACAGGCCTTCAGTGTTATGAAATCTTTTCTCATAAATAACATCTTTTGGAAGACAGTTCATAAATTCCTGTTATTTAATGCAATTGCATCGTTGTCCTCAAGCACCAAACAGTTAAGGAAAACATGCACACACGTAATTAAATATTTTCGGCATCAAACTTTCAATTGATTTTAATTGATTTATTTAATGACTATATTACAGAGAATTTTATTATTTATACAATCGATGTATCTATTTTCTTCAATAGACTCTGGCTGCTAATGAAAACGACGCTCAAAATCAAGTCGAAATGATTCATAAAAGCTATGTTTTTGTGGAAACAGATCGTCACGTTAGTAAGTGAAACCCTAGTCAATTGGGCATAACAATGACATATTGCAAAATTCAAAAAAACTATAATATGCAGTTCGCGCACTATGCCTGTAACGGCGATTTCGGCTATCGCCGCGTAAGCCCGCACCCCGGATTGCCTCTCTTCACGATGCGCACGCTTCTTTCTATGGTCGGCGGATTTCTTGCAGTGTGGCGGCGTGGTCAATAATGGACAGCGTTTTCTTTCTTTCAGACTTTATTAAGCCGAGCTTCACAAGATGACGGTTGGCTAGCAACTGTGTCGGATGCACCACTCCCACTGCATTTTATGGGTGGTGCATCCGTTGCACATGTGAGTTGCATACATTTTTAATTGGGGAGGCGTGGCCATGCACTTAATTCACATATGCATTGTCAAACATGCATTGGCGCCACTAGCGCCTGAGACACCGATTAGCGGCCGTACCGTAACGACGACCGCTTTCAAGGCCTATGATTGGTCCTCCCCACCAAGGCACAATTTCGTATGCAACTCACACGCACATTACATTTCAAATATTCAATTAATCAATACAAATTCTAAACAAATATTTTCCTTAAAAACTAGTACCCGGGTAATTAAAAAACTATAGAAAAACTCTTTAATAAACACAGAACACACACAAACACTTTTAAGCCCGAACAAGACAATACAATTTTTAAATTTACATTAATTTACGTTAATTGCGCGGCTGTCCGTAACATTCTCCCCTCGGTGCGCAGCACTACAGGACACGGAACAGCCGTCGCCTCAGCTGACACCAGCACGACGATCTTCGAAGTGGGACGCCGCAGAACGCCACCAGTCGTCTCGACGTCCACCACACGAACCTGGTTGTCAGGACCCGGGTAGGTCTTCTTAATTCTGCCTCGAGGCCACGAGTATCGAGGTGATGATGAGTCGACGATCAGCACGATGTCGCCCTCGGCCGGCGCGCGGCATATAGGGTCGCCGCGCGCCCGGCGGGGCACCAGAGTCGGTAAGTATTCTCTCAACCACCTCTGCCAGAAGTGATCGGCGAGGCGCTGACACGTGCGCCAGTTTGCAGGCCCGAGGAGCACGTTGTCGTCAAAGTGGCCCGCTGCGGCAGCGCCGCAGGAGCGCCCGATCAGGAAGTGGTTAGGCGTGAGGCTCTCGGCCTCGGCAGGTTCGACGTCCACCTCCGTCAACGGTCTGGAGTTGACAATGTGCTCGGCTTCTAGCAGCAGGGTGTGGAGAACTTCTTCGCGAGGGCTCCTCTCTCTCAATGTAGCGGCCAACGCGGTTTTGATAGATCGCACCAAACGCTCCCAGGCGCCACCCATGTTCGGAGCGCCGGGAGGTATGAACTTCCAAGTTATGGTGCGGACGTCGGCTTCTTTCTTCATCTTCTCGTGTACCTCTTGCATGTTTACCAATTTTTTATTTGCGCCGACGAGCAAAAGTAACGTTTCGGCCCTTCGAATGTAATCACAATTCAAACTCGAAGGGTACCGATCGTTTTCTTACACTTTCATTTTCGCTCTATGCCACGAGTATCGAGCGCGATATCCTCGGCCGGCGCACGACATATAGGGTCGTTTGTGCGCCCGGCGGCATCATAGTGACTAAGTTGTCTTTCATACAAGCTCAATTGAGCGCTCAGTAGCGCCGCTTTCAACTCGAGCCGAGGGATCGATATGACTTTCAGGGGAGCGCGAGCTTTTCCTGCTATTAGCGAAACTGCGCTTTCGTGTTCGCTCAATTTTATACGCCAATACACGGCCGCAGCGTACGACTTTTCGCTCGCGTCGACGAACACATGTAGCTCCCCTCGGTGTGGCCGGGCGATATGCATCGAGGTATTCTGATCGATGCCAGCTTCTTTATGTCGTTCACCCATTTTAGCCACTTCTTATGTGCATCGGCTTCTATTGTTTCGTCCCAGTCGATCCCTGATCTCCATATGTCCTGGAGCATGCATTTGCCCGTGATGAGGACGGGCGAGGGACCGAGCGGGTCGAACACGGACATGACTGCACTCGTGACTTGTCGTTTTGTTGGTGGAAGCGATGTTTCCAATACTTCAGTAGGCGTGTTCCGCAGGCCGAGATTGAACCCCAGGGCGTCATTATTGATGTCCCACTGTAGACCGAGGGTTTTTTCAATTCGTGTGTCGCCCCCGAGTTGTACATTGTCGTCATTTCGCGTGTCGGGCATTTCATTCAAGACTTCAATTTCGTTACTCGCCCAACCGCGTAACTCGAAGGCTGCCTTTCGATGAATCTCGTAAACTTGTTTCGAAACACGCCTGGCTTCCTCTATACTGTTAAAACTTTTCAAGAAGTCATCAACATAGTGATCTAATCGTATCGCTTTGCACGCCTCCGGGTACTCAAGTTCAAATTCTGAGGCGTTGCGATTTTTGATGTAGATCGCAGTACAAGGCGATGAGGCGGCGCCGAAAATCAGTGACGTCATTCGGTACTCTTGTGGATTTTCGTGCATGTTATTTCGCCACAGGAATCGTAAGCTGTCTCGATCTTCCTCTCTGATCTTAACCCGCAGGAACATTTCCTTGATGTCGGCCGACACCGCTACGCGGCCCTGTCTGAATCGGACGAGTACACCCAATAGTGATCTTATTAAATCGGGGCCCGTGAGCAATGCATCGTTCAGACATTTGCCGTTCGTACGGGCGGCCGCATCAAAGACAAGGCGGACTTTCTTCTTCTGCGGATGCGTGACGGCGAAATGAGGCAGGTACCACAAGCGTTCGGATGTAGATTGATTCGGCGCTGGCTCTGCGTACCCATTTTTTAACAGATTATTGATCTGTTCACAATATTCACGTTTCAAATTATCATTCTTTGACAATTTCTTTTCTATGCTGCGCAGACGTCGCATCGCTGTGTCATAACTTTCAGGCATCGTTTCGTTGTCCGACTTCCACAATAGGCATGTTTCGAACTGACCGCTCGGTAATCTTACACTATTGCTATCTAGCAACACGAGCGCCCTCTCTTGGATCGTGGCTCGGTTTACGCGGAGCCACGCCGAGGGATTCAATTTCGAAATGCCGTTTCACAATATCGTTCAGTTCAATGTCGGAAGCGTCGGACGGTCGCAAGTGATGGACGGTATTTATCGGTCGTGATAAACTGGAGCAGCATCCATGTAACACCCAGCCCAGTTGAGTCAAGGAGGCGGCAGGCTGGTTTGCGCGACCACTCTTAATTTGTCGCGACACAATTAAGCCCAATTATCCTGACCGATCAAGATGCAGGTGCGGCAGCGTCATAGATCAAATTTTCAGCGATATCTGTCAAGTGCGAGCAGGCTGCGACGGTGGCGCGCTCTACGCGTTGCGGAGCTAGCTTCAGGTTTCTGATGGTCTGAGCTGTCATGAGTTTCAAGTTTCGAGAAAACAAGCCTTTGATTTTAACTCGAATGACCCGCGATTTTTCATCGGTTATCTCATTGCCACCGACACTCGAGACGCGTAACGTTTCGCGGCGTCCTTTCGCTCCGATTCGATTC
Source organism: Eumeta japonica (assembly GCA_005406025.1). Lineage (NCBI taxonomy): Eukaryota > Metazoa > Arthropoda > Insecta > Lepidoptera > Psychidae > Eumeta > Eumeta japonica. Next base: position 42,270 of record BGZK01000971.1, on the reverse strand, counting down.
GCCACCTGCTCATCGATTAAGGTGACCGTGGAGCCTTCGTCAAGGAGTGCGTGGACCTTCATCGAACCTTCGGGGCCATACAGCTCGACCGGAACAATTTTCAAGTATGCGCGCATTGTATTAACATTGTTTACAGATACCGCCGTGTGCTCGGTGACGACGGCTGTCGTCTGGGCGCTCCCTCATGACCCTCTATCGTGGTCCGCTCTTGGTGGAGTAGCCTATGATGTCCGCCTCGACATATCTTACAGGGCTTTCCTCTGCACGTGGCTTGCATGTGACGGCCCCTCAGGCATCGGAAACACATGCGAAGCCTTTCGCGGCGTCCCATTTTTCGCTCATATTCAACTTTACAAATTCGCCGCAGTCGGGTAAGCCGTGTTCGTTGTTACAGAGCGGACATATCATTTTCACATTTATTGTTGACCGATTTGATGGCTGGAAGGCGGTGTGCGAATTCGAGTTGTTGTCATCGTACTTCATAGTGTTGATCGTGTTTGTTCTTCGCGGGCGTCGTTCCGGTGTAGGCCTCAAATTTCTACTGCCGCCTTTCTCTATCGGCATGGAGGCGCTGCACTGGTCGGCTATCTTATTCAAAAAAGTCGACAACATCACAAGTTCGGGCTCGTTGCTGTTCTGAGAGTCCTTGTATTCGCACCATTTGAATTTCAAGATGTCATTGAATTTGTCAACTATCTCATCGGTCATCTCGGGGGCGGACAGGTAGCTCAATTTATTCAACGTGCGTATGGCCGCAACACAATTATTTACTTTATTGGCGAACGAGCTGATGTTGCCCATTCCACCGTTCATCGGCGTCATACGTCTCAATTTATTTAGCTCCTGTTTGATTATGGCGTCAGGTCGCCCGAACCTGCGCTCGAGCACTCGCATAATTTGTAGCGGATCCGTTTCAGTATAGATCAAGGCTTCACAAGTTTCACGCGCTTCGCCACTGAGCGCTTTGCGGATCCGTGCTACGTTTTGAACATTGCTGAATAGTCCCGACGTGTCATTGTATACCGATCGAAATGCGATCCATTCGCTAACATTTCCACAGAAACTCGGCAGATCTGCCAGAGTTTTAGACGGCTCGTTCACAATTTTCGATGTTTCTTTGCTAGCAGTCTTGATCGCGAGTACGATCGCATCGGCCAATGTGGATTCGCTCATATTCGAGTCGGTATTACGAGGGGATGCACTATTAATTTCGCTGCATGCCGTCGGTGGCGGTGGTGGCGCTGTCGTCGGACTCGATTCGGGCACGGGCTCAATGTCGCCCAACGTAACGGTCCGTTTCTCAAGTTTATCCGTTTTGGATAAATGGGACGCGTTATCACAATCAATCAAATCGCCCGAATCCTCTTCGTCCGCTTCCAGGCGTAGCAACAACATTTTTGTACGCGCGACCGCGGCTCGTGCAGCTATCCTTTCACTTTCCAATTGCTCAAATTCTAGTTGAGCCAATAACGCGGCGTGCTTCTTCTGTCGCGCCGTGTTCACATTTCTGTTCGAATCGTCAATGTTCAACTGATGTGCAGGACTTCGGTTTCGCATATTTGCCGCTAGAGGGCCAAGTGTTGCATCAGATGCGCCGGCTTCATTCGGAGCGTCGACTCGGTCGGATCTCGTATCCGCATGCAAGTCACAAACTTCCTCGTCGATCCTCTCCTGCCCAGGCGAACTTCCGCTCAAGTTTTCATTCGTACCGTGGTCCCACGTGTGCGTCGACGACGTGCCCGTTTCTGACGACCGGCTTGTCGGCGCACTCATTGACGTTTCGTTCTCTTGCTCGGCTGTGTTCATTTTGCGCGCTCTTGTAACACGCTTGCTGTCCATCTTCAAGTTCAATTCTTCAATCTTCAATCCCTAACGGTCCCTAACAGCTCGTACGAGGTCCTCGAGACGAGGATATGCTCAATACGAGGATGGAAAACGGGAAGGGTAGGTGTGGCCCGCTCGACAGTGGACATGCACAGAGTCAGGGTGCGCAATAGAGCTTCGGTGGGAGCGACCGTCGCCAGGCGTGCCTACAGTCCGGCCCCCTATCTGTGCATGCGTATCGACGCGACAAGGCTATTCGGCGCCGAGATCGTACTCGGCAACCGGTGACCACGCCTCAACTAGTCACTCCGCTCGAAAGCGTTAAACAGCGAGATGTCGTTAACACCGCTAGGTGACCCTCTCACTGTCCGAAGCGTGCACACGGAAATAAAAATCCGAAGCACACGACTTACTCGTAAAATTTGTTCAGGATAATCCGGCGAACGAAGGACCAGCTGTAACGGCGATTTCGGCTATCGCCGCGTAAGCCCGCACCCGGATTGCCTCTCTTCACGATGCGCACGCTTCTTTCTATGGTCGGCGGATTTCTTGCAGTGTGGCGGCGTGGTCAATAATGGACAGCGTTTTCTTTCTTTCAGACTTTATTAAGCCGAGCTTCACAAGATGACGGTTGGCTAGCAACTGTGTCGGATGCACCACTCCACTGCATTTTATGGGTGGTGCATCCGTTGCTATGAGTTGCATACATTTTAATTGGGAGGCGTGGCCATGCACTTAATTCACATATGCATTGTCAAACATGCATTGGCGCCACTAGCGCCTGAGACACCGATTAGCGGCCGTACCGTAACGACGACCGCTTTCAAGGCCTATGATTGGTCCTCCCCACCAAGGCACAATTTCGTATGCAACTCACACGCACATTACATTTCAAATATTCAATTAATCAATACAAAATTCTAAACAAATATTTTCCTTAAAACTAGTACCCGGGTAATTAAAAACTATAGAAAAACTCTTTAATAAACACAGAACACACACAAACACTTTTAAGCCCGAACAAGACAATACAATTTTTAAATTTACATTAATTTACGTTAATTGCGCGGCTGTCCGTAACAATGCCCGCACGATTTATATTCACTATTAAAATAAATAATGGCTAGATAATATACTGTAAAAAATATATGTAATTATTCTGGCTATCTTTCAAGCACTCGATAATTAAAATTTTATTATTCCAACCCAAATGGGAGACATGTATACGTATGCGAAGTTAAAGACTGGCTTCTGCACGCGGGTCCACCCACGTGGATATAGAATGAATTCCTTCTCTTTGTACATCGAATAATTACGAGCTCAATTCTGCTCCCGATCGCTGTCCCGTGTTCGATTCTGGCCCCGATCCAGCTGTCGAACCTAATTTACTTGCTCTCGATTCCGATTCTAGACCCGCATACGATTCTAGTCCCACTCTCAAATCTGATTTCTGTATTGCGTCTCATTCCGATTAGAATCACGCTATTGATCTTAATTTTAGTCCTACGCTCGATTTGGACATTGGTCTCGTTCTAGATTTCCACCTTCCCGGTCTCGAGTCTCGATCCTGCTTCTCGTCTCGTTTGCGATTTTGATTCCGCTACCGGTCACGCTCTCTATTTGAACGAGCACAATAAAACAAACCAAAGTTGTACGTAAAGTATTTTTCTCTATCTAATGTATGCACATAATAATTATAATTCTAGCTGATACGAATAGTATTATAATTATTATGCTAAGAATTCACACAAAATAGGTATAATAAATTATCAATTTAGGTAATTACACTAATTATTTATTTTATTTACTCGTTATTACAAAACTTTTTTATAGATTAATATTTGAAGAGTCATCTGCTACAATTTGTTTTTCACTTTCTGTAATTGAAGTAGTTAAATTTTTGAAATTTAAAATTCTGGAAGGATGAATATATAATTAATTCTCCATGAGTAAATACTTATGATGGCAGAAAAAGTCCTACTCGGTCTAACTTTTGACAATGAGATTAAATAATAATCATAGTAAATACAAGTTTAATAGGTAATTATTTTCTCCGCAGATTAAATGGAATAGTAGGATCGGAAGGGCTTAACATTGTTCTTGGAATAATTACGGGTTTATTAGAACAGATTACCTTTGCAGTAATACTGTATTCATTTAATTGCCGAACAACCATTCTAATACCCTTCACTAAACCTTATTTAGCATATTAATTTCTTATTAGGTAATACCCGTATTCGTACCCGTGATCTAATTTATAAGGAGTAAACCTTTTAGTTGTATTACATTAAAAAACTCGATGACGGATCAGGAAAACGTCAGATAGCAGCGTTTTTTAATTAAATGTATATGTATATTACATTTTTAATTATTGATGCACATAACAAGTATCTATTAAATGATAACAAATTTATATGGAGTAATAGTGTGGTTTTTTTCTCAAAAGGAATGCAAACGCCTTAATTATAACGTATTACATATGTATGTTATACGGGGTATAGTGGCAAGTCTGCAGTATCAGCTCTTCAACAAATGCTGGAAAAGCCATAGGGTACTTAATGACTGGTGTAAAGCAGTCATTGTACCCCTCTATAAATGGAAAGGCTCACGGGAGGTTTGCACAAATTATCGCCCTATAAGGCTCCTCAGCGTCATTTGCAAACTGTACGCGAAAATCATTATCGAAAGAGTTGTGAATGAGACTGAAAACGAGATTTAGGACGTACAAACGAAATTTCGAAAGGGTATGGGGTGTACGGATACAATTTTTTCTCTGCAAAACATTGCAGACAAACTTTAGGCTGCTAGCCATAAACTTTTTTGTATTTACGTAGATCTGGAAAACGCTTATGATAGAATGAAAAGAAATGATCTTTTGAGAACCCTGTCCATACGTGGTGTGAGCAACGGCAATCCGTTGCTCACACCACGTATGGACAGTGCCTGTATCAATATACAGGCACTGCAATCCCTATACAAGAGTCTCAGTGTTTGCGTCAGAATAAATGGGGCATACACTGACTGGTTCGACATCCACAGAGGTGTCAGACAGGGATGTGTAGCTTCACCGTGGCTATCCAACCTATTCATGGATAGCCGTCTCTAAGATTTTTAAAGGTACGAGTCCATACTCATACTCTTATGGCATTTTATAGGTAGCTCATCCATCCTTAGTCCATACTAAGGATGGATGAGCTACCTATAAAATGTCTCCTTTACGCCGACGACCAAGTAATTCTTGCGCCGTCGGCGTGCAGGCTACAGGAGAAGGTATTTACCAAAATGAATGATTCTGTTAAGAAAAGGGGTATGAAATTAAATGTCGGTAAGAGCAATGTTATGATGTTTGAAAGGGGCGAAAGCACGACCGAATGCGATATATTTATACAAGGTGAAAAAGTCGAACAAGTGAAATAATTTGTATACTTGGGTAGTCTGTTTACAAATGACGCTAAGCATGACATAGATGTCAAAAGTGAGGAGTGAATGCGAAAAAGAAAGTAAATACGGCCTTGCTCGCTATTACGAATAGTAAAAGAGCCTCGCCACAAGCGTGCTTGGCTATTCATAATGGTGTCCTAATCCCTAGGCTTATGTATGATAGTGAAAGCTGGATATTGTAGAAAAAAAAATGAAAGTAGAATCAATGCAGTGGAGATGCGATCGCTGCATAGTATGTGTTGAGTGACTCGGAAAGATAGATGTAGAAACAGTGATGTTGGAGAGCGGTGTGGTTTGAAAGAAGATGTTGTGCCATCTGGAAAGGATGAATAAAAGTAGACTGACAAAACAAGTATATAAAGCGAATGTGTGTGATGGAAAGGTCAGCAAGAGACACCTTAAAAAATCATATGCAGACCTGATTGGTGGTATATTAAAAAATGGCTAAATTTTAAGCATTCGAAACCGACGAGCTTGCATGAAAAGATTGATGGTTGTCAGTGAAGCAAAAGAGAAATGCAAAGACCGTACCATATGGATCATGCGAGCTGTGTCAATTGTTCATAATCATTCTCCAGTGGATTTCCATGCTTCAAATTTTAGTTAGTAATCTCATGTTAATGCAAATTTTGAAGACTTTTTGATATACACGAGGGGTATGCCAAAAAAAAAAAAAATACTTAAAAGTTGTAATATTTACTGTTTATTTCAAATATCTATCTACTCAAAGTATTCCCATTGATCACGTATACTCTTTTCCATGTGTTTAAACCACTTGAAGAATACCTTAGACCACTCTTTTTCACATACCTAAGAAATTTTCAATTTATAGACAGATTATTATAATTATTATAGACATCTTTCTTGCTCTGAAATCTCTTGCCATTCAATTTCTCTTTGATTTTGAGAAATAGGTAAAAATTACATGGTGTAGTCAGAGGGATATGATGTGTGAGGTAGGATAGACACATTGTTTGAGTTAAAAAATCAAGTGTTCTGGCAAGCGTGTTCAGTGCGGCTTTTGTCGTGGTACCAATATGTCGGATTCATGACTTTAATCTCTTCTAACAAAAAGCTGATAATTCTGCTGGGGCACAAACTCTCACATACCGCTCAGAATCAATTGTTTTTGATCCTCTAGCACTAGAGTAGCAAGTGTTACAAAAAAAACATGGCGACCATTTATTTCCGTGTACCGTGCGCATGACACGGTCATTGTATTTGTACTGGTTCATTTTCAAAGCACCATACGCTCGATTGTCACTTTATTTTGGGGTCGTAGGTGTACCGCCATATTTCGTCATCGATAAGTATATAGTATACTTTTTTTGTATACTCTGTCGAATTTCTCCATCATAAATCGGCACCAATATATCCGGCGATCTTTTCCAGCGGTTTTTCTGCTCGTCAGTTTGTGTGGCACTCATCTCCATCACAGCTTATGGAGAGAAAGGTGCTCGTGTATAATGATTTGCATAGCTGTTGATTCAATACCAAGTGTCCCAAATACACCAATTGTCTCTTAAGCTATACACATGTATTTCTTCGGATCTCTCAGATCGATTTTCCGATCGCTCCATCTTAAAAGCTTCCCCGCTCTCGTATAAACTCAGCAAACCAGTTAAAAATTATTGCTCATGAACAAGCAAACTCATAAAAAATTCAATACATTCTCAGTGATTTAAACATTTTTTGCACTCATAATAAACGAGTACTCGTACATAGTATCTGCCTACCCTTCTGGGAAATAGGCGTGAATTAATATTATTATTATATATAAACGAAATTTACGAGACAATAACAATAAAAACTTCTACCAACTTAATTGCACCCTACTTATTATAGCTACTACTATGTAAGAATGAAGTGATTGATATAAACACAGGCTTTTAGTCAAACACGATAAAACCAAAAAGTTATGTATAAAGGTTCTACTAACTATAATAATCTAAGTTACGAAATAAGTATATTTACAGATACACGTACCAAATAGTGTTCATGAATTATTATATTTAATCTTCTTCAATGAAACTACTAAATACCATAGATAGTTCAAATAATACGACGTTTTTGTTTGTAAACCTATTGCAATAAAATCAACATTAAATATTACGGAAAGCTTGCCATAATACATGAGGGCAAACCGCATTCAAATCGATTAAGCCGTTTCGAAGATTGGCGTGCACAAACACACACCGCAGACGGACAAAAATTCTAAAATCTATATTTTGGTATCGGTAACACGAGTACAACATATACAAATTTCTTATTTGAAAAAATATTCCATGTACAAACACGGCTCGTTTATAGTTTTATTATATGTACAGATAGATGTATAAGTTATCATATTAAAAAAAAAAGTATCTTCAATTAGATTTTACATGTTTAAAACCATTAAATACAAATAATATAACAATGTTTGCTATAGAAGAGACTATATCTTCTCTTATACAGTCCAGTTAAGTACCTACACGCTATGACCGTCACTTTAGGTAGCCGCACCGCATTAATTATCAAACTGTCCGTCACTAGCGTTCTCATTGCTTTAAAGCTCTTAATGAACAACGAGCCGGTAAGTAGGTTTAAGCGAAGTTCAGCTATTTTAGCCTTTTAAAATCCGGGCGGCGCGTACCGCCCGCGAGCGGCGCGCGCCGGCCGCGAGCTCTCACCGCGACTACAAACTTCCATTAAGCGAAATATTTTAATTAAATCATTTCGCTAAGTAAGACAACGCCGTTCGATCTCGCTCGCTGCCGCGGACGGAGTTCGCAGACTCCGCCGTTACTTCAAGAAATCCATTACTCTTGTAAGCAGGTTACGGGCTACACAGGCGCTTTTAACAGCTATATTGTATTAGCTTTTGTTCTGCATGCGTAATATTTAGTTATTTTTTTAAAATATAATATCATATATTTTATACTTGTTTATTTTCTCTAGAAGTGATTTTTAAGTATTTTACCGGAAGTATATAAAAAAATATATTATTTTTACACTCTCAACATTTTACTACAAATGATTATTAAGGAATTGCTAATCTTTTGCTAATAATTACAACACATAAAATTAACTAGTAAGGGAATAAAAAAGTATTTTTATGGTACATAACGAAGTTTTAGTGACAACAATAAAAAATGCATTCTATAAGAAAATATGATTATTAAACTCTATTACTAATAACTTAAGTTCTCGTAGCTCATACACAGGTTGGAAGCGAACTAAACTGCATACCCAAGTACAGTACAACGCACGAAAAGCAACGTCACGCCGGAACCCGCTTTAAAAAATACTTAATTTTTAGAACTTCGAGCCAAAATGGCAAAAAGTTTAGTCACATCCTTCCGTTCGGTCGTCCGTCCGTATGTCACAGGCATTTTACGCAAAAACTACAAAGTCTATTGTACTAAAATCTATTGTACCAAAATCTATTGTACTAAAGTCGTATATTGATGAAATTAGGAGTATAGAGATCTTGTATAAGCCGGTACTTAGTTTGGTAGTTAAATAAGAAAAATAAATATTTCTAGGGGGGCACTACATACATATAACAGAAGTTGAAAAAATTTTTGTCAGCGAACAATATGTGATATATATTTCGACAGTTCTTTGAAAAACACTTTAAGGTTTCTAAGCATTTTTTTGCTAATTAAATATTTTCGGTAATAATTACTCCGAAAATATCAGAAATTGTGCCCCCCCTCTCTTTCTTTTAAACCATATGCCGGAAGAATATTAAAAAAAAAACATACCGAGTGGTGTCGTGGGACACCAGATAGGAAAGAAGTTCCTTATTATAAAAATATTAATTTCAGGTTCTATTCGAGGTATAAGAAAATAATTATTCGGATATACATTTTTTATTATGATTTATTTATCGATAAAAAAAAAACTTCTTTACAAAATTATCTTAACACCTCTATTTTGTTTACGATGATTTATAAAAAGATGTAAAATGTTTAAAATTAATTTTTATTCATTTTAATTGTAAAACTAATAATAGTAACAATTAAGTTGATGTCATAGAAAACAAATATTGTTATTTTAAACAAAATTTAATTATACTCAATAATCTCATAAATAGAACAAAATTTAAGTACTAAAAAACACAAGCCACGCTTAGATCATGAAACGTTAGTGGATTGATATAATAATAATAGCAAACGGCAATATTATTAACAGTCATCACGTAGACTATACGTTAGACACTGTACAGCCTCATGCATAGGCTATACATGAAAATCTTACGCTTTTTTTAACGTTACGGACGTTTTTTGCCGGCTAGGGTACCCTCCGCAACGTCCCATAAGAAACTTCGTTCCAAAATTGGCTAAGAGCATGGCGGACCATGCTCATTATAGGGTTTCGAAGCCATTATTACAAAAAAATGCACTAGAGATGAAAAAAGGAAGTTATCATACTTTTTCCATGTTTCTCGCACAGAATAGTTACAAGCACTTTACTTGCCTATAATTAGAAAAACAAGTAGGTATGTGGGCTATTAGTATTGAATGAACTAGAGTAAACTAAAGTGCTTCTTAAGTATTTATTAAGCATTATCTTCGTTTTTTTTTCATATTTTTTGGATACACGGTTTATAAAACAAAATGGGGGGGACACAATTTCTGCTATTTTCGGAGTAATTATTTCCGAAATTATTCAAATAATCAGAAACATTGGCTAGAAACCTTAAAATGTTTTTAAAAGAACAGTTGAGATATTTGCCAAATGTTGATGTTAGCTGAAAAAAATTTTTTCAGCTTTTGATACATATGTGGAGTGCGTCCCTATAAATATTTATTTTTGTTATTTAACTACCAAGATAAATAGCGGCGTATACAAGACACCTAAACTATAATTGTATCAATATACGTCTTGTAGTTTTTGAGTAAAATGCATGTGACATATGGACGGACGGACATGACGAAACTATAAGGGTTCCTTTTTACCATTTTGACTCGGAATCCTGAAAATTACAAAGGTGATGCTTAATAAATGCTTTCAACTAAAATTATTTTGATTTATTGCCGAATTACTGCGCTTTTCAACAAAAGAACATAAATGCCTTATACATACTATCTTTTGCTGGTCCACTTTAGTTTACACTAGTTTAAGAGTAACAGTCGAAATACCTACTTGTTTCTCTGATTATGCCTATAACCATAAAAATTTAGTCACCTGACTAAAATGCTTATACCTATTCAGTGCAGGAACAAAATGTAACAACATAGTGTTTTTCATCTATCGTGCATTTCTTTGTAGTAACGGCTTCAGAACCCTACAGAGAGCATGGTCCGACGTGCTCTTGGCCGCTTTTTCTTTGCTCATTATGAACCTACAAACGATGCTAATTAATGTAGTTTATTCTTTTTATTTGTAGTATCAATAATTGAGCAGAACAAATGATAAATGAGGAGCTGAATTTCAAAAGGGTATCTTTTGATAAGTTTTCAATTTTTTTTTAAGAATCTGGTAGAAAATCTTAAACACTATTGATATTTTCATCAAATTTTATGAATAAAATTTTTTTCAATATAAAAAAAATATTAAATGTACGCTTGGGATCAAAAGGAAATCTTTTTGTAAAATTAAATAAATAATTCAGTATTCATCATTATTACTAAGTTATATAAATATTATTAATATATTCTCTATTATTACAATGTTATTTATGTCTTGATATTAATTTAAAATTAAAAATTATTAATCTTTTTACCGTTAATATTATTTTTCTAAGATGAAAATTAAAAAATTTGAACTTCTACTTTCGCGCGCTTCACAAGCACCACTTACGGCTTTCTTCAATACTATAAGTTTTCATGCAGTCTCGGCTTTCCTGTCTACAAACTGCATAACCTTTTTTCAACCATTTCAATTTGAATTTATATTCTTAATGTTTACTTCTTGGAACATTCTGTTTTTATGAATATGACTTAATTTATTTATATTGTGATAATATCATTGAATCTGAGAAAAGTCGACTCGAGACAAAAAATGAATAAGGTAAATGTGTCGTCAATTAATAATGGTGTAAGAAAGAAACCACGGGCTACATCGCAATCAACATCGACTTAGCATATTAAGTATTTATCTTTATTAAATGATATTTTTTAATATAATTTATTTTGACGAATATCGATAATTATTTTTTTGTTCTACTAATAGATATACTGACAAGAACCCGATAGGACATAATTTTGAATCGCCATGTCATCAGAAAACTAAAGTTGCTCAAGACATGTTTTTAACCAGGCTTATGGATCCAAACAAGCCGACCCAGATCAACTATGCAGCTACGTCAAATAAATCAAAGCCTGGACTGTTTAATAACTATTTTTATTTATTAAAAAAATAAACGTCTAATAAGCGTTTGCGGAAAATTCTTTCAAGCAGTTTTATCTGTAAGCGCAAAAAGAATAACAACTATCAGTAGAACAATTTTTCTTGGAAAAGTTATCACTTTAAATCAAAAGGGTACTTTTTTAACACTGGATCAAAAGGGCATTTTTTCTATTTTTAAATATTAATTACACAAAGAATTATAATTTTTTTTTCAATAAATATTTAATCACGGCTTTATCACTACAAGCATTATACATATATATCAAAAAAATATTAATAAAAAAAATTATAGCTTAAAGTAAACGGTTTTTAATGTGTATTGAAGAAAATTAAAAAATAAAAAGATTCCCTTTTGAGATTTAGTTCCTCAAATATACTCTATTGCAGAAAATACAATAACTATTAGTGATGTTGGTGTTAAATTATTTGTACTTGCTAATTAATGTAGTTTAATTTATTTTTTTGTAGTATCAATAATTGACCAGAACAAATGATAGATAAAGTCTATAGCAGAAAATAGAATAACTAGTAATGATATTAGTGATAGACTGTTTGTACTTGCTAATTTATGTAGTATACTCTATTTCTTGTAGTATTAATAATTGGGCAGAAAAAATGATAAATACAATCTGTGGCAGAAAATATTGCAAAAAAATGCAATAAATAATAATGATATAAATATTAAATGGGTTTTTGTAGCATTTACGTATCATTATACAAGTATTTATTGTAGTAACAAAATAAAAATACTTATTGTATTTAGGTGCAAGAAATATTGGGCAAAACAAAAAATAACGAAGTTATATAAAAGTGCGACATCGGTTCGAACACTATATACGACATAAATGTTTGTAGTAGTACTCAAGTATTTGAAGAGACTGTTAAACTATTGATATAACTGCCATCAACAAAATAAAGTGTTCGGAAAATCAATACATTTTAAAAAGTTAAAGCCTGAAAAGTAACATTTTTGTAGTTTCATTAACTAGTATATACATACAGATGTTATTTATAAGTATTTTTATTAATATATTTTTGTTATAGTTATTTTTCCAAACTTGTTCGATACATAATCGAATCCATTCTGTATACTATTTTAAAAACAGTTTTGCTATTAATTACTAATGCGAACGTTATTAAGAAACTAAAGTAGGGATGTGTGATTCTTGAAATATAGAGAATGAAAAAAATATATTTATCGTATTAAAAATTAATTCAGGTGGAATATGAAACTGGGAATAATTAGAATTTAAATAGCAGCCATATTTTATAGTATTAATCGATGTAACTAAATATTGACAAAGGTCTCTGGCCACTGTCTGAATTTTCAATAAGAAATAATTTCAGATTAAACGTGAATAAATGGACTTAACAGACAGAAATGAACTTATTGATATATTTCATGTCTCTTATTATTATAGTAGCACTTATGCAGAGTCATTTGAGAATGAACAAAATGATCTACGATGAATCAAATACTTTGTAGTTAACAAATCATTCGTCGCATTATTCTCAGATTTTATTATATTCAGTTTCCCAAACTACGTCAATAGCCTATAGGACTGACACAATTTGTTTTACACTAAACTCAACTACAAACAATTTCGAACAGTCAACAGTCGTATTCTCATCTAACCAGGAACTTTCCTGCTGATGCATCGCTTTTTATTATAGTAGCACTTATGCGGAGACATTTGGCGATGACAAAATGATTTACGATTAATCAATTCGTTTGTGGTATTTAAATTATTCGTGGCGTCATTACGAGTTTTTACCTTACCAGGAAAGAGTTAGCTTTTAGCTGTATTGTTTATTTCGTTACGCTTGCGCTGTTGCATTTGTAGATCACCAGAAGAATTTTTAATGGATTTAAGCATTCGTTGTTGAATACTTTTTTATAAATCTTATCACATTATATGAATATTTCCACAAGTACGTATGTATGTAAGTATATCAATAGTTTAACAGTCTCTACAAATACTCGAGTAGAACTACAAACATTTATAACGTTTGTAGTTTTCGAACTTATGTCGCACTTTCTACATAATTATCTAATCTACGTTATTTTTTGTTATGCCCGTTATTTCCTGCCCCTAAAAAAATAAATATTTTTTTTCTGTTACTACAATAAACTAAAAACAATTGCATTTATATTACTATTAGCTATTGCATTATCTTTAATATTTCTGATGTAGACTGTATTTATAATTTTTTATCCAATTGTTGATACCATAAAAAAGTACACTACATTAATAAATCATTGTTTGTAGTTTCCTAGCTATTGTCGTATTTTCAATATAATCCGATTATTTTTTTTTGTTATGTCCGTTATTTCCTAAACCTGAATAGATTTTACGATTTTTTTTTGTCACTACAATAAACTACAAAAATTTAGCACTAAATCACTCCTAGCTAATTGCATTGTTTTCAACACTTTCTGTTATAAACTCTATTTACCATCTTTTCTGCCCAATTATTATTGATACTAAAAAAAATAAAGTATACTACATTAATTATCATCGTTTATTGGTCAAAATTAGTAAAAAATAAGGTATTTATTCAAACGGGTCCTAGAGTGACGCAGCTCGCACGAAACTTTGCCTGCGAATGGTGCAAAGCGAAGTTTATCGCTCCACGACCCTTTCTCCTTCTCCTCCGCATTCCTATTTTATATCATTGTGACGCTTTCGTGAGTAACTTCAGTGGCAGAATTTCGTACGTCGTACTGTATTTTTTTTCTGAAACAGCATAAAGTCATTCCAATAGAGAAGAAATGAATGTCCTGTTTTTGGCAAAACTCACTATAAAGTCTATCAAAAAGCAGCCGACATCGCTACTACCGACGCTATCAGTCGCACGCTACATTAGACAATGAAATACTGTTTTTTATTCTTTGCATTTCTTGCATTTAGATTTCTCATACAGGTCATATCACTTGTGATTTCCAACAAGTCGCTAAGCCTGTTGAACGATCATAAAATAAATGAAGTACAGTTTATTGTTCGTTTTTTATTTAAATTATAGTTTAAATTTAACCATAATTTCGTTTATGTCCAATCGATATAGATAAAATGTGACTTCTGTTGTAAATAAATGAAAGACTTGATTAATATCTAGTGAAAATTCCATTAAATAGGTGCAGTTATTTCCAAACGGATGTTTAAGTAAAAGGATGACAATGAAGACTAATTAGTTTCAGCTAGTTGTTCACTGCTGAAAATAAATCTTCCCCTGGAATTTCACGACGTTCAACCCTGGGCCATTTGAAACCGACGGTGGCTTGCAACTTGTACCAGGTCGTCAGTCCACCTAATGGGGCATCGTACGTTTTGGAATCCAGTTCAGAGTCACCATTCGGAGACTTTTCTTCCCCAAAGTGGTTAACAGTTCTACGGGCCACGTGGCTTTCCCAATGCCAATTTGACTTTGTTAAATCTGTAAGCCATATCGCCTAGTCTGATATTTTTTAGATTATTACCTTGTTCCAAATTTTATCTTACAGAGAAACATCAACCATAACGCTTTCTATTGCACTTTGGTTATATTGAATTTATTTATGAGATCAACAGTAAGAGACCATATCTAGTGTCCATATGAAAAAGTAATAATCGCGAGAAAAAAAAAATATTTTGTACCTACCAAATGGTACGTAACTCTTTTCGGCTTTGTTGATTGTAAATGACTGATTTTAATATAATTAAGAACTGCCATTGTGAAAAAAATTAAAAGCCTTTTTCAGTCCATAAAATGCAGGCGAAAGTCGAATAAATTTGACTTATTTTATGTTTTATAACGAACAAACATAAAAAGCTCATAAGCCGCAAAAAAATGTGCTGTTTAGAAACCGAAGTAGTTTTAATATGAGTAACATAGATGTAGTGCAGACTAGGCGAAATTATGATACAAAAATGAATCTGCTGTGGTCTTGTTCAGACAAAGTCAGTGCGTCTACGAAAACTAAATGAACACAGTAGTATCGATAATATTAATAAGTAAGTCGGCATTGATCACAAAACGGTGTTACGTTGATTACAAAAGTTTAATTTATAATAAAAGGTTCAAAGTGTAGACTTTACATGTTATCACTAAAAGAAACCTCATCGACTGTGTTTCGCATTAGCGAATCAGTGTAGAAACAATTTTTTGAAAACGAGGTGCTAAAAAGTGGATGACATGCGACAATAACGTGCGAAATAGATATTGATAGAATTATGGATAAACTTTGTAAACTCTGGCTTATTGTGGCATAATGCAAAACGATGTCATATTCTGTATTAAAATGATATTGCCCATCATAAGCTTTTATCGTAGGGAAAACCTAGCAGCCAGAAACTAATGAGATTAAACCAAACAACAGAAACGAAGTTGCGTTCGTTGATGTAACGAAAGGGTGTGTTTTTCCACCATGAAAATGCCGCGCCATGCACATTCCAACCACTCAGCATAATTTGAAAGAGCCAGGCTGCCGCTAAAACTACATTTGGCAATATTGTTATCAAAAATCCCAGAATTTGTACAAAAATAGGATGATGTCACTACCTACAAGAAAGCAAAGGTGGTCAATCAAAACGGCGCATATATGTTGCATCTGAATATGTTAACACTTAAATGAATTGTTTAATTTGTGTAGAACGTGCAATATAATATAAGGATTCAACACATCGACCCACGTAAGCAACTCGTTCTAATTTTTTTTTTACACATGTGGATTAGTGTTATTTGTTAACATGGACTGGAATCATTATTTAATATATAGATATTTATACATGAGGATAGGATATGATGTGAAGTTTGTCATGCAGTTGATAATTTGATCAATACAGAAATAAAAAGTAAAATATGAATTCGCATATTGTTTTGGTATTGATTTTTGAGTTTGCGTTTGAATTTGCGTACCATGTATACGAGCTTTATAGTCCAGTATCGATTTTTTTTCTCATTGAAGAACAATAACTATTTCTTATTTACCATGCATTTGCTTTCAGTAACAGACTGTTTTTTAGGTTTTAACCATTGTATGACTCTTAATTTTAGTGATTAGAAGAGAAATGAGCTTTACCGTTTCAAATTTAAAAAAGCAAAGACATTGAACATCTTGAAACTATTATTTTTATTATAAATGTTTAGGTTCGTAACAAAATTGTTTGTAATTTCTTAAATATAGTTTTGGAATCAGAAATGGTCTAAAAATCATTTATGAATCTTAAGAAGATTATCGAATATAGAATATAGTCTGCTAAAATATCATATCATTTTTTTACAAAAATGATAAACAAAAAATTAACGAAACTTCGTAGTCATTTTGAAAATATCATGGAATTACACTTCTTTCCACATTTCAATTTTATAATTGCATCACACTATTTATAGATTTTAATATTATAACATTAATTAGTCTATGACACATATAAAATTGATTTCGATCTGTATCAGTTATAATATATTTATCTGTCTATCGATGATGTCTGATAAAATACAGTTTGTTAAATACATTAGCCGCTTTTCGACTAGTCACGTATAAAATGTATTCATAGTTTTTATATACACCCTAATACTAAAACTCTGAGTCTGTATTAGATCATTAGATTTGTATTGGATGAAAATATTTTAACAAGCAGCAAAACAGGAAAAAGTGACACAAATAAAAATATTTTCCTAAAATATTGTTCTACACTGAGATTGGTTGCTAAACCTGTCAGAGGTTTTCAAAATGATCTTCATAACCTTTTAACTTTCTACTCACTTTGATGGAATGCGACGATTTTACAACACAAGGGTCTTAGTGAATTAAAAATAGAAGTATTGTACAACACGCGGACAGACTTATTTAGAGAAATCCAACCATATGTCGTATTATCAATTACAACCGTTATATAGTAATTTAGCTCTATGAGGAAACAAATGAGCACATATGCACGCATCACGTTTTATCCATTGGACATTCACTACTAGACATAATTTACCCCTCGCCTTATGATGACAACATTTGGTCCTCGGGCGACATGTGACGGACAGTATTCCGATGGTCTTTGGCCCCGGGCCGTCAGCCCAACTAGCAAGAAGTGACCCGACACTTCGATGTCCATAACGCGGTCGCTACTTTCGATTCTTCCTCCCGTCAACTATTACATAATCGGTTGTATGGGCGATGTCGCCTGTTTACTGATTCTGTATAGTATGCCGTTTACTTTGTTTATTTTGCGCATTTCCGGCATTCGGATTTTATCTGACTGAAAAAAATTAGCGCACGTCGCGTGAGTGACTTTGAGTTTATTTGCGAGATCAACAGTAAGACCATCGACATCATCAATTAAAGAGACCATCCAGTAAGATACCATCCAGGACCATTTCAACAAACGGAAGGTGTTCGTCTTTAGGTAAAAAATTGTATTGGATTGAAAAATGACACGTAAAATTCCGAACGAATTCTCAACTGAATTTGTCATGGGACTTTTTTATCAAGATCGAATCTACTTAATCAGATATAGACCCTATATTCGTCAACAGCTTCAACTATAAACCTCTCAACTATCAGTCGATTTCAAGAAGCCATGGAGAATGAATGCTTAAGGGGCATATACGAGTACACATACTCACGTAGTTAACTCTGTAAACGCTAAATTTTCTCTATATATTTACACACACACACACACACACACATACACACACAAATATAAATAATTCCATCTTTTCACCACCGCACGCCGCAGTTTTATTTTTCTATCTTTTATTTTGACGTAATTGTATCTTCTGTTCACGAACGGAGATTAGGGGCCAGTGCTTTTGCTATTATAGAAATAAAACAGTGAAATTTGTGTTGCGGATATCGACGAAATAATAAAAGGAATAACTGCTAAATCATTAAATCGAAAAAATCCCTAACAATAGTTATAAATTGTCGGATTCCTATTGTAGAAAGGACTTTATATACAAATATTCATACACAAATACAATAAGTGTTTGTCTGTGATTTCAGAAGAACCGCGTTTGTCTAAGTCCATAAAGTTATTCATATGTATCAAATACCCAAACAATCCTTTTACATTATTTTGTCTGTCTGTCTATTTGTTTGTCCAAAGTATCTCAGAATAAATTATGGTGAAGTTGTTCTACAACTGTAGTATTTGGTTTTTGCATTAATCTATTACAGAATACGTATTATTAGCAACCGTGATACTAGTTTTATGCATTTTTAGGCCACGTGACTATAAAAACATCTTAAAAATCTTAAGCTATAAGTTTTAAAATACAAATGTTTAGTTTATCCACTAAATATATGAATAAAGTAAATCAATCGTGCAATATCGAACGAATAAATTACTTAATCATTCGACTATTACAAGAATATAAATGTAAATATTGTAAATTACATTTGAATAACACGATTAACAGTGATGATGATGATGAAGTTAAAAACAATAGAAAATTAAAATTAATATTAGGTATGACTATTGCTTAGACTGTGGCAAAATGTGTATTAGTGTGAAATGTGTCGAACTTAAAAGGAGAGCGAAAGGAAAACTATGGATTTTTGTAAAAATAGTGAATTATAAAAATAATAGCTTTATAATGTATGCTTAATAATTTGTATTTTATTATTTGTCACCTTTCTTCAAAATATATGACCATTTCTTTTAATAATAATTCGTGTAAAATTTAAAAATCTCGTGAAAAGTTTATAGTCTATTTATAGTAGTTGTATCGTTTTCATGTGTACTGTGTATGTCACGGAAGGGTTACATTCAAAAAGATACCAGTGATTGATGCTGATTTATTTTACGTTTCACAATGGTTTTCTGGACGTGCCGTTTATGCTTCGTCATGACTTAGGGAAACATTAAGTGTTAATTAATCAAACAGATTAGTTGCTCGATATTGATTTTCTGACTGTACATTATTTTAATATGATTACTGAAAGCATAAACGTGTGTTATTCATCCGTTTAGTGGACGATTAATTTAATTTATTCAATCGTTCAGCGGACCACTGGCAAGACGGTTTAAAATATCATTGGAGAATGTTTATTTTATATTTTTGTATCGGATCTTAAATAATAATGATCTCATTGTACAAACTGTTTTCATAGATATGTTGATAGGGTTATTTCATAACAATATAATAAATGGTTCGCATTTTTAAAGTATCAAAGCAACTGTTGCCACAGCAATATAAAAAAAATACCAAGGATGGATAAAAGTATGGAAATCTTATTGGCAAAATTAGACGAAAAGTTAGACCAACAAACTAAACTTATAACAACATCAGTAACAAAAAATGTCATGGCAGCACTAGACGAAAAGCTTAAAGCGATCACTGAAGAAAATGCCCAACTCAAAAATAAAATAAGTAAGCTAGAGTTAAAACTCAAATTCGTTTATAAGGATAAGCGCAAAAATAACCTTGTCTTTTTTGGCATCGAGGAAAGAAAAGCAACAACAGAAACGGAGCTAGTAGACTACATAAAAGACATTATAATAGAAATGGGAGTACATTTTGAAGCCTTCGAAATTAATAACATTTACAGAATCGGTAAAAAAGAGCTCGATAAAAACCGCCCTGTTGTAGTCTCACTCACAACTACGTGAAAAAAACATTTGATTCTGTGAAACAGATCTAACCTACAAGAAGGTGTAAATATCAAAGAGGACTACCCTAAAGAAATAATAGAAAAACGTAAACAACTGCAACTGCAAGTTGAAGAGGAAAAAAAAAGAGAATGTAGCGTTCATAAAATACGAAAAACTTATAATAAAGAAAACACATGAAAGCAATAGAGAAAAGAGGAAAAGAGAGACCTCAGGATCACCGAAAATACCATCACAAAAGAAAGTCAATGCTTGTAATACCCAAAGTACGTCGACCACCTTGAACAACGCTCCCTCTAAAACTGTGACAAAGGAAATAATCAAACCAAATATACTGAACTATGTAGAGCGCGGGAGATCAGCTTCATTATCAAATCTTTCAAAAAACTAATATGCGACACCCGGATCCAAACAACCCCAACAACCACATAACCAAACACAACACTAATAAATTGCACCCCAATCCGGCTTGTCACCGTGGGGGAAGAAGACAAACACCCTCCATCTAAATCAAAATATAATAATTCGAAACATCCTAAAGCAAACCTATCTAGAAAAAATATGCATAAAAATAAAACAATACACATAAAACAAGATAAAAAGAACACTGACCATATACATGTCTGCACACTGAATACTCTGACACTAAGAACAGAAGAGAGTCTAAAAGAACTAGAAATAGCCATATCCAAAATAAAATGGGACATAATGGGCATCAGCAAGATGAGAAGACCAGGAGAAGGGATAGAAGAGAATAACGACTATATCATTTTTCACAAAGGAGAACACACCGGACAAAAAAGAGTAGGTTTCCTTATTAAGTCTAAACTGAAGAAGAGCATTATGGGTTTTGAAGGAGTTTCCGACAGAATTGCGGTAGTTCATTTAAAATTTCCGGGGTACAAGCGAAACTGGGTTATCTTTCAAGTTTACGCCCCAACAGAACAAGCGGGGAAATGAGACATAGAATATTTCTACGAAAGTATCTCGGAAGAAATAAAACCGCACTACAGCAACAACATAATAATCATGGGTGACTTTAACGCACAGGTTGGAGAAAGGCAAAACGGAGAAGAATCCACAATCGGGAAGTTTATGTATGGCAAAAGAAGCCATAATTGACAGAAACTAGTAGAATTCATGATGGAAAATAACCTTTATTTTAATTAACTCACGTTTCTATAAAAAAACTAAAAGCTAATGGACGTGGTTCTCCCCAGGTGCAAAAGTCAAAACTGAAATCGACTTTATTATAACCAACAAAGTAAGCGCGTTCACAGATACCAATATAGTTAAAAACCTCGTCTTTAACACAGACCACCGCATGGTAAGAAGCTGCCTAAGCCTAAATCAACCCAAAAGATCCTGGAAAAACCTAGTAAATAACAATAAGCTGTATCAAATACCAGAACACACTCACTCCACTAATTCCCGCACAACAGAATCGCTCAATGAAATTATTACCTCCTACGTAGAAACTAGGATTAAGTACAGGAGATTACAAAACAAATTGAAAGAGATGCTAGTCAGCAAACCCAGAAGCAAAAAAAGCTATTTAAGAAAGAGACACTAGAACTATTAGACGAAAGAAGAACACTAATATCAAATAAAGAGGACAAAGAAAGACGCCAAAAAATCGCAAACCTTAGCAAGGAAATTAAAGAGAATATGAGGAAAGACAATAAGGAGAAAAGAAATAGAGTTTTGGAAGAAAATATAAAAAGAACTGAAGGTACAAAAAAGGCTATGAAATAACTAAGCGAACATGGTAAAGAATGGATATCGAAACTAAAGCAACGTGAATCTTACATAACTAATCGACTCTCAATATATAAACTAGCTACACACTATTACCGCCTGTATTCTGATATATTCGACTCAGGGTTGCCCACAATTCCAGAAGTAACCGAAGCAAAAGAAAACAAAATAGACGAAGTGCCAGAAATCCTTGCCTCAGAGGTTATCAAGGCAATAAAATCCCAAAAACTCGAGAAAGCCCCAGGGCCGGACAAAATATCTAATGAAATGCTCAAGGGAACCTTAGAGGAAACAAGTCCTGTGCTGGCAAAACTTTTCAATGAAATCCTACAAATAAGACGAATCCCAGAAGAATGGACCGAGTGTCACATAATTCTACTACACAAAAAAGGCCCTAGAGACGAGATTGGGAACTATAGACTAATTTCTCTAATATCAAACATATATAAAATATTTGCTAAAGTGATCCTGGAAAGAATTTCATTAACACTAAACGAAAGCCAACCCGTAGAGCAAGCAGGATTCGGAAAAGACTTCAGCACAGTAGATCACATTCACACAATAAAACATTTGATACAGAAGTACAACGAATACAATAAACAAATCTAATTGGCGTTTATAGATTACTAAAAGGCATTCGACAGACTCAGGCACCAATACATATGGCGGAGCCTTGAACAACAAGGGGTCCAGAGTAACTATATAGAAATACTTAAGAGTATATACAAATCTAGCAAGGCCATTATTAAACTAGAATCATCAGGAGAACCATTTCCTATCAAAAAGAGCGTACGCCAAGGCGATCCTCTCTTCCCTACGCTATTTAACGTCGTACTCGAGCACATCTTTAGACAGCTAAACTGGGACTACTTAAGTCTGAACATTAATGGAGCTCGTCTAACTTAAAAAGTCTGTAAACTACATTTCAGGAATGTGGTTTACAGACCCCAGGAAGCAGTGGATCCATATAAAAAGACCGTCGAAATGACCCCTAAGTTCAATTGCATTAAGTGTTTCTCTCAGTGGTTCCATCGAATGCAGCTATGTTTTGATCTCAACGGACACTATTTCAAAAAACAATAATAGCAAAAATAACTTGCTAGTTTGCTCAGTTCTTGGTTTTCCAAGGAATTTCAGTTTAACTCATGTACCATAAGCTAAGTAATGATAAAAGTAATCAGAACATTCATATAGGATATTCTATACTTCATCTTATATGAGATTAGGATGCCTTTTAATCAAATAATACAGCGCTAGGGGAAGACGCACATCGGGTAGATATTCTAAAATCTGATGGAAGTCGAGACTCTTTATAATCTGCTTTAATTGTGATAGAAAGTTCATGCACAATTATCTTATTAGTAAGCTTAAAGATATTCAAGTTACAATGAAAATATACTAATTTCTGAATTTCTTTGCAAGATTAAATCCGGAATAATGTAAAAAATTGAAGTGATTGGCATAGCTTCCGGAATAGTTGAGTTAAAACGACAAAAAGCATAAAAAGTACATATTATGACGCCAGAGAAACTGGGAAAAATGGGTAAATAAGCTCAGGGATGACGGTCGCCAAACACACTTCTTAACGTGGGACTCGCATACATCAAGTAAAGTTCATGAACTGCCATTGGCTACAAATGGCCCAGGAGGTCTATTCATCATGAAGGCTTATGAAGTTATTTTTGTCCAGCAATGGACATCGGTTGGAAGGAAGAGAGAAATGTCCTTGTCTTTATTCGTAGTCATCTGACGTAATACTGAGTATATAAAAAATTCAAAATGCACTCTTTGTTGCATCTTTTGCGAATGAAATCTGATTCTGATTCTGATCGTCATTGCTTTAATTCAAGCATCTTCCTTTTCAAAAGATCACATTCGAAATTTATCCTCGTAACCTAAAAATGACTACCAATTATGTCATCCGATTATCCTAAGCGACCGACGATGGCGTACATTAAGTCGTCAACAATTAATAGACTCATTACACTTTGTACGCGGGGGCGAGGCGCGCGGCGGGCGGGGCGCGGGCCGGGTGCCGTCCTCTGGTCGCTTAGACGGATAATCTCCAGCTGTCAGCCGCTAATGCGTTTTAGAGTACGTAATTTGAACCGTCGAGATCGGCGGTAATTAACAGTCGCAATTAAGGCTAAGTAATTATTAGTAATGACAGTTTGGACCGCTTTTTGCCTTATCTCGACGTTATTAAAACTTAAAATGCAAGAACCCCTTTTTTTTATTCCTCGTTAACGAAGTTATTATAAACTATGTTGCGATGGTTACGTTGATGAAAGCATTCTAGGGATGAGAAATACGTCTTTAGTTTTAATGCCGTATTGAATATACAAACAAAGGCACTGCGAGGGCCCATCTGTCACTTCGATTTCTTGCGAGGAGAAGTATGAAGAGTGCCCGGCGCGCCCCAGCGGCTCGCCGTAATGTATTCCCATACATACATAAGTGAAAACATTTTAAGAAGCTCCGCGGGCCCGGCTCCAGCACCCCGGGGGTTAGGGCCTAAAAGCACTATCTCCGAGCCAAAGCTTTACAAGTCTTCTCGAATTCAACTTACTTTGCTCTGTGGAAGGTGGCCGTGCGAATGCGATGTATTGGGATTACACGATCTAGATTTATGGTTTTCATATATTTTGCATCCTAATATTTATTTCTCTAATAATTTTATAAACTATGCAAATATATAATATATAAAAATACTAACAACTACCAACCAATTACTAATATATGAGAAGTGTGTTAAATATTAAAAATGGTAAATCATAAAAATATTGAAAACCTTCCTAACCTTGGGAGGAAAAGTTAGCAAAACAAGTCTCAAAATAAGCCTTGTTTTTGTTACAATCATTGACCAATTAAATTTTAATATAACAAGGTTAGCTTTCAACCATTAAATTAAAAGTGATATAGAGGAATATCTTATTTCATATAAAATATTTACAGACAGAAATTTTAATATCGATCTCTAATGATAATTTTACTTACTATCATATTACTTTCATTCAAAATATTGGAATTTGTAATAATTTAAGATAATATTTAAAAAGAGCTAAAATTCTGTTTATCCAAAACTCCATTACGTACTAAAAACAAACTAAATGCATGGAAACATCACGACATAAGCTCGCAAACTTGTCAATTTTGGGTGCTTATAATTTGGTCCTTTTTTGACAATTATTTATTATGGTCTCTATAAGACTTCCTAAGGCGCCCTTTTGCCCACCCTTTCCTCCTACACGTATTTATTCAGACTACTATTACTAGATACAGCAATCATGAATTTTTCAAGCGTACTCTCTAAAACTGAATTAGTGGAAAACCACTAATTAATAGTCAATAGCTACTATTTTAAGATGTCCAAAGTATACGACCAGCAATAAGTGGTTATCCACTCTTTCAATTAGTAGAAATGATTACAAATTAAAATTGTAAATTTTCTACTAATCAAAAAGTATAATTCTACTATTATAAAAGTGATTACTTACTAATTGTCAAGTGACTACTAATTCAGAACTACTAATTGAGTAGTGAAGTTGGGCCATATTACTTTTTGAATTAGTGAAAAATTACTAATTGAAAAGTAACGCCTACAAACTTAGTAAATCTGTAGTAGATTCAACTAAAAATTACTAATTTTGATGTAGTTTCTACTATTACTACTTCAATTAGTAAAAAATCTACTAATTCAGTTTTAGAGAGTAATGTCCAAAATATTATATCCTCTGCACTGATTTTAATTTCATGTTTCTTCTGCCACATCTAATTTTCACATTTAGGTAGGTCAGAACTCTATCCTTATATAAATATTTATTTATTGTTTGTAAAAAAAAATGAAAAGACTGAAAATTTGCATATCATTCTTATCAAACCCAATTTTTTGCTTAGGAGCCACATAACAACTATTTGTAATTTATGTCGATAAAATAAAGATTTAATTAAAAATAACCACTTTAACTGATTTATTGATGATGTTATTTCAACGCAATGGATAACATAAGAGCCAATGGGTAAATAAATATTTGAATTGACTTCAAAAACATTTTGAGTAATATTGATCAAAATAAAAACTTACTACCTTTATCTATCTAATTAGTATATTTGCATGTTTTTAATTTAGTATATTTTTTTTGAATATTATTGTCCCATTGCGGTATTATGCAAAACTTAATACTTTATGTTAAAATTTTGAAGGGATGATAAAGGAAGTCACTTACAAAGTCATTCACAATTTTTTTCTACCGTTTTTATTTTACTTAAAAAAATATTTAGCATTTCATTCATTAAGACTATTGTTTCGCATCGCTTTTTCATGCTTTGTGATTAGGTCAGTATTTGTCAATAATTTTCATTTAATAAAATCGGTCTGGTTATTTATTATTATTAATTATGATTTATTATTAATTATAATAAATCGTAATTAATAATAAATCATAACACGCACATGTGCACTTTATTTCTATAATAAAACTGATCCCATTTTTTTTTGCATTCAATCTACTGCTTCTGAATATTTTTTATAGCAAATAAAAACGAGATGATAAAAAAGATAAGCCCAAATGCTGAAGAAAAATTTTATTTTCCAAAAAAAAAGTTATTTCATTACAATATGACTACATACGATGTCAATTGACTTTGTAATAGCGAGAATGTCCACACTGAACATGTATTAAGGAGAGGCGATTCTACGGCCAACACTCTTTAAGACCGTCGTTAATTTAACTAGCTAAATGTCCAGTGAATATGAGGCGTGTGTAACTTTCAGAAAATTGACCGCAGTGTTTACTTACTTTCAGACTTATTTACCAGTCATCGACTCTAGGGAGCCTAAGATGCCACTCAAGATATGCTTAATACATATCAACGCCTACTGCGTATGTATACGCTTCAATATGGTACACGCCCACGAGTTATAGTCTAAGATCCGGCTTTACAAAAATGTACCCTCTTCTATTAATTGAATGAAATAATGTTTTAAAGGCAGTCAACATAATTATAAATTTATGAGAACAATGTCTGCCACCCTAGTCCTGCTGCTATTAACAAAATTACTTAAATTATCTCTCATGTAGACAGCAAACAATTGTCAGTTATAAATATATTTAGATTTTTGTAAATTTTACAATTGT
Source organism: Eumeta japonica (assembly GCA_005406025.1). Classification (NCBI taxonomy): domain Eukaryota; kingdom Metazoa; phylum Arthropoda; class Insecta; order Lepidoptera; family Psychidae; genus Eumeta; species Eumeta japonica. Next base: position 15,188 of record BGZK01000971.1, on the reverse strand, counting down.
GTTAATATTTTTTAATTAAGCAATGGCAAATGACTTCGGTTTATTTACCTGTTTACCTGGTTTACCTGGTTTACCTGGTTGGTGGCAACTGTAGCAGTACTAAAGGTCGCTGTCTATTCTAACAAGGCGTAAAACATCATATTTAAAAAATTTGTACTTGCGATGTGCTATTAACATAAGAAGCAGGATATTAATTGTTAATTAATTAATTAATGTTAATAGCAGCAGGATTACGGTGGCAGACATTGCTCTCATAAATTTATAATAATGTTATCTGTCTTTACAACACTATTTGATTCAATTAACAGATGACGGTATATTTTTCTAATGACCGATCTTAGACTATTACCTGAATAGCATTCTGGGACTGGGTATGAGAACCTTGAAAGTTATTCTAAATAATAAGAAACTTACCCTATTTAGGAAACAGCTAGTGCTGAGAGAACCGTTACAAGCTGTTTCAGTACAATTTAAATTACAACCAGCACATCCAGAGGTTTTGCCATTGATACTTGATACGATATAACAACGAAGGAAGGAAACTTTAAAAAATTTTAAGTTTTATGAAGGAAACCTTAAAAAACTTTCGATACTAATTTTAAAAGACAACTGGTTACTGACCGCTAATTATGTTTCTCTATTAAATTACATATCTCACATAAATTTTGGTGAGGCATTCTAAAGATTTCTAATACTTTTTTTTAAACATTTAATAGGTAAGAGGTCAAGAACATCGCGTCGCAGTATATTATCTTTGCGTAACGAATTCAAGTATAGTGAGATGCGCGTGTGGCGTACACTAGTCGCGAAAGCTTTGGTACGGGCCGCGGCGACCAAGGGGCTGCGGCGCGCCGGCCCCGCCCCGGCCGCGGCTCGGGGCTCTCCTATTTCTATAAAATAAATTGAAAAGTTTTCGAGTTTAATTCGGTCGCGGACCCCCTCCCTACCCCCTGCGCCGGCACCTCCGGCCCCGCCGGCACGACGGAAGCGAATCTCGATGTTTTGTAATGGAGCTTTTTAAAATGGAAGTCGAACTTTTGTCAGACACTTTTAGCCGCGCCGGCGATACATTTACGCTTTTTAACTTTTCCACTCCGGTAATGTATCCCGCTCCTTTCTCCGTTTCCAGAGCCGAAGGTGCCGTATAAGTTTTTTATTCAGTAAGTAACTTTTTTATTTGCGTGACTCGGCGCGTCCCCGCCCGCGGTAATCCCACCGAGAGCCTCTCTATCCGGCTCCGGCTTCCCGCCGTTATTTTTTTCGTGTTCGGCGACAGTGTAAACATTCCGCCTACGATCCATTAAGTAAATGCATCCGCAGCCCTGGTCGGCACTGCATTAATATTGCACGCTCGGACTAGCCTTCTTCGAAGAAGACGTGAGGCATCCCACGGTTAGGTAAAGAATGCTATTTTGCATAGTAAAATATATATTTTTCATTAATTTTCTTTCTTCGAACACTCCAAAGAAGAACATTCGAACACATTGTTTTTCAAAGAAAATGTTCCAAATCGAATAACACTAGTAATCGTCTTTCCTTATTCGCTCGCGCCAACTCGAGCGAACCATTCTTAAAAATTACATCAATCTCTCAGAATCAATAAATGTTTGCTAATGTAAGCGCTTAACGAGCCGCGAGCGGGACTCTTGAGCGGATCGGCAAATGGAGTACTTCATGCATAATGTAGCGCAGGCTGAGTGTTGTTTTGAAGAGCGTTCTGAATTTGTTATTTTCGTTACACCAGGTAAGGCCCCGGTCTCTCATGAAACATTAAACGGCACATCGGTGCGTCGGAATCTCGGAGATCAATGCAGCGGACGCGGGCCGCGACGCACGGGGCGCTCTCGGCGGCACTCCGGCGGCGGCTCCGCCCCGTGTCATCCGCTACACGGACGTCACCCGGCCGTTCGTACGATTTCGCTTATGACCGTTTGAGCGATGGCACAGCGATTCTTTTGTATCGCTTCCGCGTGCCCATAAATAACGGAATTGTTATTCGACAAAGTTTTTACGACTCCCCGGGCCTTCGGTATTACGTTATAGATACGGCAGGCGATCGAGAAACGCATGTCTGTATTGAATAACATCACATTCGTAACCGCTACATTTTACGATAATCACTTTTTGAGATACATGTTGCATTATTGGCGGTGATGAATAATATAATTACTGAGAAAATTAAAATTATGATTCGGTTCATTTGCAAGTATATTATATACAATTTCCGGTGCGTATGCGGTGAGCCGTCGGCTGCCGGGGTAACGCCGAGCGCCGGTGCGCAAATAGTCGATGAGCGATACTCTAAGCAATAATTTTATCGAATGATAACAGTGGACGGGCACCTCGGAATTAATTAATTCAGTCAGAGATTGCATCTAGACGGCCCGCCCGCCCCCCTGGGGTCGATCCGTTTCAGCCACTTAAACTTCACGCGGCGCGCTCCAGCTTCCGTTTTAATTACAAAATTAATTCAAAATGTAATTAAAGCTAACAATAAGGCGGCAAACAATTGAAGTTATTTATGTTAGTTTATGCTTTATGGCGAGCCCCGCCTCGCGAAATGCGACGTGCTCAAGAGCGAAATGCGTAGTTCATACGTTATGTTCTGTATTATTACTTTTGGTGTTTTTAAATCAACTCTTTTCGTGCTGTTAAACGATCAACCATTTCTGAAATACAAATTAATAGAATTAGATTATAAAAGCAAAAACTTTAATAATATGAGAATTAATGTCATTATACCTTGACAATCTACACATATTAATAAAATTAAAAAAAAAGTACTATAAATTATATTTTTTTGAAACTGTCACATATGCGTAATATCAATGATGAATTGAACGAAGCTTTGGAGTGGGAATTATGATAATACTGATACGTATTTAGTTATTGAATAAATGCGTTCGAATATTTTGAAATTTTTATATTACTTTAAGATAATGTACTATTTGTAACGTTGTATATATAAGTGAATATTTTAATTTTTTATATGCAGCATCTAGAAGATGGTAAAAAAACAGTGTTCTATTATTATAAAAAAAAAAAACCTTTCTCATTTCTATAAAAAATCTTTTTTTTTTATTTTATGAATTAATTATCATTTCAATAAAATAAACAACCCAGGTGGCGGTAAGCTGGTCACGTATCTACGTTAGCTACTGATGACAAAGACTTCATGAACGTAACTCCACTTCATTGTAAAAGTAGCTGCGCCCGCGACTTCCTCTGCGTGGAATTTAACAAAAAAATTATTGTTCAGTTCGCAGAGTTTGCAATAACTTACTAATTCTGTATTGCGCATATAGAAATACCTATGCTAATTTTAATGAAAAACTTCTATTTTGTGAATCGATATTTTGTTTTTGTGCATATTTCTCCATTTACTTCTTTTTTTGCATTTTTAGTTTAATTATTATTCATTTTCAGTTTTTCGTATTAGCTTTATTGAAAAATTTTTTATGTACAATATTTAGTGTACGATTTTCTTGGGCTAAAACAACAACACTACTGGCGTTCCTCGCACGTGAACATGCCACGTATAGTTGCCCGTGGGTAAAGCAACCCTTAACTAAATCAGCTTTTTTTGAGCAGCTTTGCTTGACGTTTGCCCTTGTGACTTGTTGACTGTCATAGCAAAACTGACATTAATAGGGAATTGCAATCTTTTCAATACAAATGGAAAATTCGACGTTATTATAGGAATCCGTGGTATAAATACTATCTCACCTTTTCCGCATCCGGATATTATATGACCTTCTATAACGTTTATTTGCAACGACATTACCCGCAACCTAGTACCATTGCAAAGTTTCGGTGGGTTTAAATTACGGAATAGTGTGATGGGCACGCCAATTTTAAGTTCTAGTTTGTGAGGGGGTAGACCAGGCACAATTATACTGTTTAAAAATTCTGTTGGATAATTAACCACTTCATCCGGATTGCAAACTGTATTGATGGAAAGGTATGTTTGTGATTCACGAGATAGCTTATCTAATATGCGCTGATTAAACGCAGTAACCTGGTCATTTGTAGGTGCTAAAATTGATCTTGCACACAACCACGAATCTTCTTTGATATTCAGATTGTGAATATCATCATAAATACTATGTATTAAAATTTCAGTGTCCGCCACAACCTGACAAAGACCGGTAGGTAGTTCTATATCATGAATACTATTAACTTCTGAACACTTTTCCTCTCTAACATCAAGAAAAATTTCACTAAATTCAGAATCAGCTGAATTTGATCTCATGTTTTCTTTTCGATGAAGTTTTTTACAGTGTCTCCAAAATACTGAACGTTTTGAACAGACGGTAATTTCATCGGTTCGCATACTCTTAATCACAACTGGTAATATTTGTCTAAAATCTCCTGCGAATAAAAATATGACTCCTCCAAATAACGTTTTATTACTTCTTATGTCCTGCATCGTCCTATTCACGGCTTCTATAGACTTTTCGTTTGCCATAGTGCATTTGTCCCATACTACAAATACACAATCTTGTATTACTTTGGCTTTGAGACTATTTTTCGGTATACCGGAGACTGGATTTTCCATACGGTCTAAATATAGCGCGATTTTAAACACCGAATGTGCTATTTTCTCCGTAGGAAATAAAATTATCTCTATGCTGGACGATGCGACTGCTACGGAAATCTTATTTTCTGCACGTATTTTGGCCAGCAAAATATCAATCAAAAGTATTTTGCCTGTATTACCTGGAGCGTCTAAAAAGCGTTTGCATTTACCCTATCAATGAGGAGTCAGTACATTTGATTTTGTTCGTCGTTTAATCGTGGTTCATTATAATTTATAGTATTTTGAAATTCAACTGGGTCAAAATTTGTATGTTCAATATTTTCCCTGTTTAAATTTTCACCAATTCCATCTGCCGCTTGTGAAGATGGTAAACCATAATGAGGGAGATAATTGCTGCCTATCGAAAGAAGAACATCTTGCAATGCAAACAAAGCTTTATTTGTAAAAATGTCTAAATGAGCATTTATGGTCTGCATCTGGGTAATGCTTTTGGAAGTCTCTTACATAATCATCCGTAAAATGATTCATAAACTTGTCCCATTACTCTATAGGATTAGAGACATTACAGAAAACTATATGATGGCGAATAGCTCTCTTAATTTAGATGCGCTGCTGCTTATGCCGACATATATATCTGTCAAGGAGGGGAAGAAGAATGGAAGGCGTTCTGTAAGGAATAAAATGTATCTGATAACCTGATTTATCTTATCAAAAATAAGTAAATCTAAACTAACTAAAAAGGTCTAATTGCTGGAAAACAGTGAATATGTAACGAAACAATTTGAGTTAAGAAGATCAGAACAGTGGAAAAGTAAAAGAAACCAAATCAGACAAAAGAGTATGATATAAATACTGGAAATGAATTTTTAAACGAAGTCGTTGAGATACGACACGTTAGCAATAGTCCGCTCGCGCGTTCTGAGCCCGCGCGACAGGCAGCTTTTGTGATATTAAGTCGTTGGTGGGAGGCGCCCGACGTGACGGCGCAGCGGAGGCATGCGCGTGGGCTGCGCGCCGTACTAGAAGCACTTGAACATTGCAACATTACTTTATTTTATAATTTTATTTGATATATTGATTAAGTACCTAAATAAACAGAGTAAAATAGCGGACAGGAAAATAATAATAGATATGTATTATGTACTTCATCCGCGCGGAATAGTTATTTCTTTATAATTGATTTACATTAACCAAAATAAATAAAATTTCTAAAATAAAAGTAGCTTATGTTACTCCTTATTACATAAGCTATCTGCCAGTGTCGTAACGTATATGTAACTTTTAAATCCATATGTTTTTATTTAAAAGTGGTTATTTTACTATTACAAACAAACACTCCAACTTTATTTATTTTTATGGACTATCTAATTAGTGGGGAGAGGTTAACGACATTTAATATTGGATTCACAAGATAATTTCAAAGTAAACAATATATTTAAATCAAGGGAAATAGATTAGTGATGCTAATGCATATCTTATCTATCTATATGATATTTTAGACTTCTTCATTCATCAAAGTAACAATTCTGAAGGTTTCTCAGAATGTTTTATACGCTCCGAAATGAAAAAACATATATTTTTATTAAATGACTCAAAGTTAATTTCGGGACGTGCAGATATTTTTGTTTGCAATTCTAAGTTTACCATAAGCGTTGACTTTGCCATTTCACTTTGAACATCAATAGTCAAACTTATCTACTATTTAGTATGTTTTTTTTTGAATAATTAAAAAAAAGAAGAATCCTTATAGTTTCATCTTGTCCGTCTATTCGCTCATCTGCATACCTTTTAACTCCGCCACTTTTTATCGATTCTGATGAAATTTTGTCAGGTGGTGTTTTACGCCGACTACTCTACGATAAGGTATAGGAATTAAAAAGAAAATAAAAATAACTTTCATGCATGAAATTGAGCAACGAAATGATTTTTGAAGCACTCCATTGCTTGAGTGCTTCCAGGTACCACTGTATAATTTTTTTAAATATAAACGGAGATCTGAGATAGTTTTCCGACGGTACAAAAAAATAACAAAGACTTTTCATCTTTCTATTATAATAGAATGTCGATGATTTTTATCAAATATCAAAGATTTTTTATCTTTTTAGTATAATAGAACGTCGATGATGAGCTTTTTGATAAAATATATTTTATCAATAAATTTATCAATAAAATATATTTTATCAAAAAGCTCCTCATCGACGTTTATACAATATTGTACACGTGTAAGGCAATTTCCGGCATCTTCTAATGATGGAAACTGTTTTCCCTTTAGTTTATTTTTTATTTTGAGATACAAAAAAATCACACGGTGCCAAATCCAGGCTGTATAGAGGGATAGCTCATATGTTTTACCTGTGTGATATCCAGCGGGTGTAGCACGACAGCCTAAATAAAAGTCTCTCTATATATGAATACATTTCTTTCTGTCTATAAGCTCTCTATATATATCTCCTTCTCGTGCCTACTTAATGAATGAAAGGGATAGTCATATAGAGACTCTTGTATAAATCTGCTAGGTAGACTTGCATAAATTCCTTTATTTTGAGCGCTCAATGATTGGATGCGAAATAGTGGTGAATCTGTAGCTCACGGAGGCCGATATTCTGTCGCTTGCTGCTCAGAGCACTAAAACCTTTTGGCAAACATTTGGAACGTACCATCGGGAATTTATGTTCCTTAAATCTCGTTAGAGTACAGATACCAAGGAATTCGTAATAGAAAGAAACTTGCTACCAAAATAGTCCTTGTACTTCTGCCTATACCCCCACTTTAGTGAGTCTTTCAAATAATTCGTCCCGTTTAAGTTGACATTTGAAGTCATATAACTTGATCCTGCAAAAATGTTCTCTTTATAGATTCATTTTTGATGACACAGAATATTTCTGATTTCACTAATAAAAAAATATCTTGAGAAATTCTTACTTTGTCATTCGGAAAAACCTGCCAATGTATCTTTGTTAAAAATCGTTTTTCGGAAAATATTTTACGTTGCCTGGTGATTTTACAACATTTTAGTTTTTTAATTGGAGATATATATTTTGCTGTTTATAAGTATCATGTTTGTTAACTTTGTGTCCGCTCCCCTAATTTTTTTAAATAATGTGTTTGAAAGAGGAAAAAATTACATTAAGTAATAAAACTTTGTAAGTAATTTCAGCAAAAATTATTTTCTATTAACTTGTTTCCAATAGTTTTAAGATGCACGTTTTTTAGATTTCAATACTGACAGTGCAATCACCGTTAGACATGGCCATTACTCGCATTGGATTTTAATATAATAGGTATCCTTCAAACATACGTTTGTGCCCATGCCACTTTAAATAATACTTATGGAATTTATTTGTGCCAATGCCACTTTACATAAAACTTTTGGAATCTATAAAGGCTAATTCAATTATCCATTTGATTTAAAGTTACTACAGTTGTACATTTTACATCATTCCGTTCGTTAGTACAGAACTCGTGATGTGCAAGTTCGATGTACAAATTGGTCGATGTTTGAAATCGATTCAAGACATATGTTAATATTTCTGAGATTAATATCACACAGAAATACGCATATACAGTATTATACAGTATTAACTCTTACAGTTTTGGAAATAAGTTTCATACTTACTCAATAAATCGTTTTCAAATATTTCACAGAAATCTATTTCTTAGGGAGTATCTTTTGGGAATTCCCTCAAAAGCTTCTTCACTGAGGTCGAAAATGGTCTTACATGTATAGAAAAATTTGCACAGATACATTCTGATATAATTTTTAGTTGTGCATGTTACAATAGCTCGGTTAGTATCATACTTTTTGACGCCTACAATGGTCAATCTCTCGTATCTATTGTCAAAATTTTAATTACATGCATTTTCAGGGAAGGTGCTTTCACGCAACCTATCCTAAGCATCGTCTGCAATTAACGCTTTACCGATATGGTCTAATTATTGCGCTGCGTTGAATGCTAAAGCACGCGGATCAGGGCTAATGGCGCGAGTGTGTCGCTGTCAGGCCGGCCGCCGCCGCGCCGCCGCCGTGATAAAAGTGTCGGCGGACGCGCAGCGCGGGACACTCTAAAAGCTTTTATACGCGCCAACGTGAACCGATCTATTTCATCACGCCAACCTACTAATTATGCATTCGTCGCTTACCTCATTGTTGTTATTTTTTTTATATTGACGAAACTCTATTGTGACATACTAATTAATGAAATATAATAATCACATTTAATAATAAAAGTAATTAAACATAACATTCTTTAAATATAATAAATGATCATAATAATTAGTTCTACACGAGAGAACAATATTCCAAAAACAAATTCTCTTTTTATGAATTTTACGCTATGAAAATTGAGAAATTTTCGAAAGTTAGAGCGTTGTTATTTTCAGCCTGATTTTCAAAAATCGAGTCTTATATCAGATCTTAACGTTTTAGCATCGTAGGAATCTATTTTCACTATTTTCTCTATTTTCTGAGTAATATTTGTATCTATGTGTCTTTGTGTATAAATCTGTCATAATTTTTAAACGAATGAATCGATCGAAACACGACTTGCTACATTCAAAAGGAGTCCACTCGATTTACATTTTCTAAAAATTGAACCGACGGCAACGTAGATTTTAAAAAATCTTAAATATGAAATTATCAGAAAAATGCTTTTCGAAACAACTTTTCGGCTATTGTACCAATGGATATCAAAATCTAATCTGCTCTTCTCCCCAGAAAGTTGCATCGATTTCCACAAACCGCATAAAAATAGTTAGAATTTTTTACAAGCATTGATTTTTTTTAATATTTAATTAAATTACTTTACCGATCAATTCCAAAATCTAAACAAAATCTAATTAATCAAGATCTAATCTTTAAATAAATGTAAATGTAAGCAGATGCCGTTAAGATAAAATTGGCAAAAAGTGTTTCTTTTTAAATAACTTGTAAAGTTCTTATTGGATTTATATTTTATATTAACGATATTCAGTAGACGACAAGTGAGCCAGCCTCCCAATTATTTTTTGGTAAAATAACATCTGAACAATTACTGCATGCATGTTGCATGTGGACAACTTCGGGAGCACCATAGATAGACTTTTATAAAGGTGCAAATTTATTTTCTGTCAACCGACGACTCAAAACGCAAAACAAATTTTAACAGTGAAAAAATTTTTACTCCACTATATTTTCATAGGAAAATAAACACACGTCTCACACGAATCTTTCTGTTTTCGTGTTCTTCAATTCAGTTTTATAAAGTTGTGCTGTACCCTAAACACAAAACACGATGAGTCCGTTGAACACATTATTACTGAATTTATTTTAAGGCAAGTTTTGATTTTTATTAATTACTACCAATATTATTTCGAACAATATAAGCATATAACAATGAAATATATATTTTAATGGTACTGCGATGAATTTTTTTACAATGTTCCCATCTAAGACTTGCTAAATCATTTAAAATTATAATTTAAACTTTAATTTTCACGATTTACTCAAGTTTGTGTTGACGATCTTTGGCTTGATCAGGAGATCACATCAGCCTCCCTTTCTTCGTGGGCTTAAGCCCACGAAGAAAGTGACGGATATTCATTCGTTGCTAAGCTAGTCATTAGTTAACAGTGTGCTTTCAATTTACAAATATATACTACGTTTTTTGGATATTTTTATATAATTGCGTATCATTTAGTGTCGGTTTTAAAGTGAAAGTTAACATCAGAAGTGTGATCACGAGCCATGGGGAATATATACGCAGATGGCCCCGCTCCGACAGCTCTACTAGCTCTACTAGCTCTAGCGACCGGCCTCCAACACTACGACATTGGCAAAGAAAGGTATCAAGAAAAGATACCGTACCTGTAGGTGACATCAGTGCTTTACATAATATGATTCCCGAATTCGACCCCTCGAAAGACAATGTCAACGCATGGCTAAGTATTATAAAGTCTTACGCTAATTAATACTCTGTTATTGACTGACGAGACGACCCGTTATCAAACCCTGAACATGTATTCAGAGCTTTTGACTCTTTTATGTTAAAATGATGTGCTAAAGTGTGGTATGTCTCGCTATTACATTCTAATAGTGAATGGTCATTATGGAAATGGCATGATCGGGAAAGTAAATTGACGTCTAGTTTTCAAATTAGGTGAAATGTGTACGAATTGTTGAGACATGTAATAAATAAAAAACCTAACGAAAACCAATCACTGTACGATTTTTATTTTAATCAAAAATGCAGAATTGATAACTTATTGCTTAATTTTACTGAGCAAGATATAGTTTCGATAATTTTAGAAAATATAGGTGATACTAATATAAGTGCGTCAATCGAGGCGAACCGTTTCCAAACGTGTGACAGTTTAGCTAGCTTTTTACACAGTCGCACTTATAAATCTAAAAGTGTGAAAATGATAAGTAATCCACACGAAATTCACACAAAACTAAATCAGCACTTAGAACTGCCCTCGAATACAACGACTCCTTCTTTAAGAATATCAAAACATACAACTCGTAACAACAAATATCAGCAGTGTAGTCAATGCGAACGTAAATTCATCAAATGTTACTACTTACTTGTGTGGGGGATATCATAAAAGCATTCAATGCGATGCAAATAAATGTGATATCTGCAGAAAAAGGGGTCACACTGAAAAAAAAGCTTGAAAGTCGAAAAACAAGAAACCAAAATGATTTCTAAGCTTCACTCGGATAATAAGTTTTTAAAAACTGTAAAGTTAGACACTTATCCGCAAGAAGCTCTTATTGATAGGGAAGCAGTTGCTCCTTAATCGCTTTTTAATTGATGTGAATGACATATATTTAGGGCTCATATGTCAAAAAGTTATAAAATCCATACGGAATGCCTATATGGTACTAATATTCTACCTTATGAGCCCCATACAACGTCCAGAAACTTTTTTTTTTGGGTGAATTCATAATAATATACATAAATGCGAAAAGCGGATGTGCACAGAATTCAACATCCATGATTACCTCCCTTTGAAAAGAGTGTTCTAGTGTATAAAATGGAAAACAAATGGCTCGCAACCTTAAATATATAGCTCCGACATTATAAATTTAGATAGCAGGCGACGATAATGACGCAAGGGCGTCATTCTCTTAGCATATTCAATTTTTTCTCTAGTGTTCACCTATAAAAACTAATTGTACCCGAACCAAGGCGAGATATACCGACTACAATAAAGAAAAAGCATAAAAGGAAATATGTAGAACCATACTATACATCCACGTAGGTGGGGCCGTGGCTGTCGCTAATCTATATACAATGTATAAAAGGGTTAACTGAATGACTAATATATCAACGCACAGCCCAAACTATTGTGTCTAGAGACTTGAAATTTTGTAGCGTAGGGCAGCGCTAACTAAGGAAAGATTTTTACAAATTCAACTACTAAAGGGGGTGAAAAGAGTAAAATACTGTTATACGGAAAATCGAAACCGTTGAAGCTGCGAATGTCAAACTCAAAATTCTAATAGAAATAAATAACAAAATGCATATACTGATTTTTAATTAACCCTGAGAGGGGTAAAATAAGGGATAATTTTTTTTATGAAAAATTGAAAACGTTGAAGCTATTTGTGTCAAAATTTATAGTTTAGTTAACAGTAATAGTTATAGTAATGTTTAGTTAACATTACTAATAAAAAATAATGACATGTAGTAAATCTGAAAAATATTCCTAAAAGAGCTAAACTAGGGGTTAAAAATTTTATACTATGAAACTAACTATACGTTGTTCGTATGAACGAGAAGCTGTCGAAAAATAATACTTGGCATCAACTTTACATTTCTGCCACAATAGATATTAAAAATTCTTGCACTCATAGAAAGCTACACTATCCCCGAGGAGTATAGCTCAAATTTTATTTTGAATCTCCTAGAATTTACGATGTCTTCGTATAACTCAAAACCGTGACCGGTAGTAGAATCGTAATTGCACATATGAAAAGAAATAGAATAGAAAGTTGAGACCGGGGTCTAAATCGAGAATGAGACCAAGGTCAAAATCGAGTGCGAGATCAAAATTAGAATCGAGAGCGTCACCGTAACAAAAAGCAATACTAAAATCAAAATTCAAAGCGGGTCCGGCATCAAGAGTGGAATCGGAATCTCCTTAGAGCAAGACCGGAGTCAGAATCACAAGCGGGACCGCGACCGGTATCGAGAATGAAAGAACATGACATCGAGAGCAGGACCGGGATCAGAACCAAGAACGGGACAACGATCGGGATTTTGATTACCGGTAAACAAAATGAACGAATTCATTATTTGTCTACGCCGGCAGAGCCGCGAGCAGAACTTAGTCTATTATATAATATAAAAACGCCCAGCATCACTTCTTAAAAGTGTAATGATATATTTTTAGTTTCCATAACGGAAAAGTTGTCGAGAGGTTCGATTGATAACCTATCCTATACAGACACGATTATTAGAATATGGAACGCACCAGAATTTTTTTTTGATATCACACTTACAAGGCTCTAAGGGGCTTTGGACAAACAATATTTACTAAATGAATTGAGTCCGGTATCATATAAAAAAACAAATGTAAGAAATGCTATTAAAAATCTACTTAATAAATACTGAATTTAGTAAATAATTTTGAATTTTTCGTTTCGAAACGTTAAAAAAATTCTAGTACTAGCCAAAGAAATGGATATCATTGAGTAAATAGAGGGAATTTAGATTTCAGTTAGGTGTCTCTAAAACCAATAAAAGTTAATAGATGATAGCAAAATGTTCTAGGCTTTAAGGCTTAGTGATCTAGACTTCTTTTTTTAAACATTATTTGAGTTCAATGTACTTTAAAGTTTGTCAATCACAAAAAAAATATTGTCGGAGGTATTGTGTTGTGTGGGGTACTAATTCGCGGAAATACAAATTATAAACTAATTAATGCGGAGCGCATCCCTTGGTAGTTTTAACACTCCTGAAACCCTTGCAGATGTGACTGTCTGAATTTTTCTGAGGATGTGCTGATCTGGTACGAAGTTTACGTAGAATTAACAGCATAAATATTTTGCGGACTAAGATAACTAAAATATCCGTCAATATTTTCGAATCAATATTCAATTTATTGAATAGGGATTCGTGGTAAAAGAACAAATTCGAGGGTGAGCGGTGGGTTGCATACTGCATGTTGCAGGCAAATCTTTAGTTGTCGAAGATGATGTCGTATGTATTCATTGTGTCTAAGTTTCCTCCAATAAAAAGCAGTTACACACACCCGTAATCGAGAACCGCCTTGAGGCCTACTTTAACCACTAGCAATTTTGTGTCTAAACTTGTATTTGTGCGATAGTTAATAATGAGATCTAGTAGTCGACAGACCATTTGCCGTTTTCGAAGAGTCAAGCGTACATGCTCATTCATCGACAATCTTTTATCCAGGTAACCATTTTAATGCCGAATGGAGTTACCGAAAGGCAAGTGTCTGCTGTTTGGTAAACCTAAATGCCTTTCATGTTTTTGCTTCATTGTACAGAGGATGTAATCAGTTTTGCCAACGTTGCCGTGAAAATCCCATATTTTGTAAATAGGCGGTAAGAGCTGGATACCCGAAATCCAAAAAGTTAGACACAGAACCTGCCCGACGTGTCACGACTGCGGTGTTTGGCGCGGGGTTCAGTACGGAGAGATCATCTGCGAATACGCAGATTCGTGAGATCATGTCGCCGTTAGTCAAAGCCTGGTTAACTTCTGTTAAGTACAGATTAAAGATAATCGGGCACAAAATTTAGCCCTGTGGCACACCCCGTTTGATTTGCATCTCATCGCCCATTATTGTGCATAAACATCCTCTAACACTCCTATTTGTCTAATAATTCTTTAGAAGTTTTATAATGTTTGATGGTATGTTAGCTCGCTCAAGTTTTCAGACTAGAGCTTCGCGATGGATAGAGTCGAAAGCTTTCTATAAGTCAGTGGCAATCATGGAGCAGTGATTCGAGTTATTTTCACGTCACCATCGTTTCGTTCCATTGGCTCTATACTAGTTATTCAGTTCCTTCAAGCGCTTCTGTAATGAATTTGACCATTCGCATTAACTGTGTTTCACATCCGAGTTTAGGAAGAAAGTAGTTTTGTGTATGCGTCATCGCTTGAAGCAAATTCGTCAGAATTTGTGGTAGATGACTTGTTCACATATCTTTCTTCATAATAATCAATAAAGTAATTAGGCGGTACGAAGACGATTCGTTGAAACCAGCCTTGTGCATAAATACGCACTCCCCGGTTTTTCCAGAGTGCTGGAAAATATCATGTAATAATGGAGTAATTGATAACTTTACGTAATTGATTAAATACAATCAGGTGTGAGTGTATAATTGGACAAATCGTGATTCCATTTGGTCCTAGGGTTTTGCCGGGTTCAAATGTTTTACGCCTCTAAACAAATCTCCGATATCGCCCTCTTTGAGTGAATACATCGCAGATTTGTTAGGGGCAGTTTCTTATAGGATGTAATTTTATGTAATGCTTAATCAAGTAGAGCCAACAGTGCCAAAAGAAAGCTTTATTACTGACATTATGTAAATAAGGGTGGTTTTGGTTTTTTGTTTTCAGAGTTTTGACGGAAGTTTAGACCTCGTTAAGCGGAACAGATTGTCTTAACTTTCGAGAGTGAACATATGAAGAAT